>CM021110.1:389557554-389598474 GCA_007115665.2 Sequoiadendron giganteum
CTCTTCATTAGACTTTTAGCAGGGTATAATCTTGTGGACTAACATCCACCATGGTTTTTCTCCTAATAGGGTTTCCATGTATAAAATATTAGTTTTCATGTGTCTCTAATGTATTATTTATTTATTCTTGCACTATTAGTTATCATATTTTATATTAAAGCTTGATTAATGTTGAATAAGTTTGATTTTGGTAACAATTGATTCACCCCCCCTCTTAGTTGTCTATTCTTGTTTTGCCAACAATTGGTATCAGAGCTAGTTCCTCTGAAGGAAAATATTAACAACTTGAGATGATCCGAGATGGAATCATACAAGAAGGAAAGTCCTAGATTCAATGGAACAAAATACTCTCTGTGGAAAGTCAAAATGGAATGTAATTTGAAATGCATTGGTGAGCCTTTCTAGAAGATTACAAAGAGTGCATATACTATCCCTCAAAATGGTCCATCTACTGTTGATGAAATCAAAGAATATGAAACAAATACCAGAGATATTGAAGTATTATTGAGTTCTTTGATAGGTTTAGAGATGAAAAAAGTGATAGGTTTGAAGACTACACATGAGATCTAGAAAAAGTTGGAAACAGTGTATGAAGGAGATCCACTGGTGAAAGTTGCTAAGCTACAGAGTCTAAAAGGAAAGTGGAAGGACATGAAGATGAGTGAAGATGAGAACATCCTTTCTTTCTCTCAAAATTTAAACGAACTGGTGATGAGAATTAGATGTGTCGATGGAACCTTGGATGAAGAAGAAATTGTGGCCAAGATACTTAGATTTGTGCCTTCTTCCTACAAAGAAAATGCTCATGCTATTGATGAACTTGGGATAGTGACAAATGTGACAAGAGATATGTTGATTGGAAAACTTGTTGCCTTTGAGTTAAGTGGATTTGGTGAGTCTATTCCTAAGATAAAATCTGCATTTAAGGCTACTGTATCTGGGAAAAACAAGTAGAGATATGATCCAGGAGAGAGTTCCAAAAATAAATTCAAGTATGAAGATGAGATGAAAAAAATTAAAGATGAAGAAAGAGAATTAGAAGAACTAGAAGCATTGATTGTGAAAAGAGAAGCCAGAGGTAATGGTAATTACAAAGGAAAGTTACCTATTAAATGTTTTTCTTGCAGTAAAATAGGTCATTTTGCATAAAGATTTCATGAAAGAGTCTCTAAGTATAAACCTGATAAGACTATATTTTAAAGGATATGCTATTATGTTGAATAAGGTGTTACTAATGATGAATCTAATAAAGAAAATGGAAATGAAGATGAATGGGTATTCATTTCTACCAAAGAAAATGGTTAGGTTTCCACTAAATCTAGTAGTAATGTGAATGTTGAGAAATTTCTTGCAGAAAAAATTGAAGAAAAGGATGAGTGCGTAATTGACAACGGATGTTCACATCATATGAATAGTGATAAAAAAAAAATTGTAAGCTTAGAGAGCTATGATGGTGGTGTTGTAGGATTTGGAGACAACACTTCTAGTGTGATTTGTGGTAGAGACACTATTTATTTTGGTGGTAAGCACAATACTAAATGTTATTTATGTAGAAGGTTTAAAGAATAACTTGTTGAGTATTGGATAGATGGTAGAAAAGGGTTAAAATCTTCATTTGAAGGATGGTAAGTGCAGAATAAGGAGATGTTATAGAAATATGATTGCTTCAGGTACAAAGACAAGAGGTAATATTTTTCACTTGAGTGTTGCTAGTGAAAGTTGTTTAATTGCTCAAGTTGATGTAAGCTGGTTATGGCATAGGAGGTTGTGTCATGTGAACTTTGATAACATTTTCAAGATAAGCTCTACTCAAGAAGTCAAAGAACTTCATAAGTTAGTAAAGACTACTAACACTTTGTGCAAGGAATGCCAGATGGGAAAGTAGACTAGAAATCATTTTTGAAGAAATTAGTATAACTCTAATGGAGTACCGGACTTGATACATACTAACTTATGTGGTCCATCCATAATCAAAAGTCTCCAAGGTGAAAGGTACTATATATTTCTTATTGATGATTACTCTAGAATGATATGGGTTGCCTTCTTAAGAGAAAAACATGAATCATTAGAAAATTTCAAAAGCTTCAAAGCTATGGAAACAAATGAGACACGTCAAAAGGTCAAATTCCTAAGGTCAGAAAGAGGTGGTGAATTCACTTCCCAATAATTCAATTCTTTTTGTGAAGACCATGGAATTCAAAGACAACTATCTACTCCCCAGACCCCTCAACAAAATGGAGTTGTTGAAAGAAAGAACATAATAGTTCTAGACACTGCTAAAACCATGATGGTGAAAGAATTTTTTTTACATTTCTACTGGAGAGAATTTGTAAGTATTGTTGTGTACACCATTAACTAGGTAAATGTCAATAGTAATTCTAGTAAGACCCCTTTTGAGCTATGGTCTGGTTATAGGCCTACTATCAAGTATTTCAAAAAAATTGGAAGCAAATGCTACAATAAGAGAGATGATGATACATGCAAGTTTGATGCTATAAGTGATGAAGGAATCCTTCTAGGTTACTCTACTAAGAGAAAAGCTTACAGGTGCTTCAATGAAAGGTTGAATAAAATGGTTGAAAGTGAAAATGTCAAAGTTGATGAAAATATTGATAAACCATCTAGATGTAGTGGATATGAATCAAATGATCAATGTGATAGTACTAACAATGTAAATAATGTTCATACATAGAACCAACTTCAAATTGTTTCGGTGAACCAAGGGAATCAAGAAGCAAAAAATAGCAGAAGTGTAGAAGAAATAACACAAGAACAAGAAGTCAGAGAAAATCCTAAAATGAATATGGCCTAGAAATATCAATGAGGTATGCAAAGATGAATATTATATGGAATATATGAAAGAAGAACTAATGCAAATAGAGAAAAATGATACATGGGATCTTTTTCCTAGACCTAAAAACAAAAATGTGATTGGAACCAAATGGGTGTTTTGGAATAAGATGAATGAATAAGGTGAAGTGGTCAGAAAAAAAGAAAGACAAGTTTGCAAAGGGTACTCACAAATGGAAGGTATTGATTTCGAAGAAATTTTTTCCCTGATTGCTAGAATTGAAGCTGTAAGATTATTTATTTCTTATGTTTCTTTCAAGAATTACAAAGTCTATCAGATGGATGTAAAGTCAACATTTCTAAATGGTGAGTTAGAAGAGGAAGTCTACGTTGGGAAACCAAATGGATTTCAACTAACTGTCAAAGAATATATGGTATGTTGATCAAAGAAATCTCTATATGGACTTAAGCAAGCTCCTAGAGATTGGTATGCTAGATTGGATAAATACTTTTCGAAGCTTGGATTCAATAAAGGTACTATTGATAGCAATTTATATTTAAAGTTGGATCAAAATAAAGAATTTATCATTGAAGTCTTTGTTGATGACATTATTTTTGAAGGTGATGTTGATTTGTGTATGAAGTTTGTTGATGAAATGAAAAGTGATTTTGAAATATCAATGATAGTAGAGCTGAAATTTTTCTTAGGACTACAAATTACTCAGTTAGATGATGGAATTTTCTTATCTCAATCTAAGTATGTGAAAGAGTTACTATTTTTTTTTGGTATGGAAGATTTAAAGATAGTTAGTACACCTATGGTAATCAAATAAAAACTTACACAAAAAGATGATTCTCCTAAAGAAAATAAAAAAAGATACAGGTCAGTAATTTGTGGATTACTCTAATTCACTTAAATTAGGCCGTATATAATGAATTTTGTATGCATGGTTTCTAAATATCAGGCTGATCTTAAAGATTCTCATGTGACTGATGTGAAAAGAATATTCAGATACCTGAAAGGGACAATTGATTTTGGTCTTTGGTATCCTAAGGATGATGATATTACTCTGAATGCCTTCACTGATGCAAACTTGGTAGGATATTTGGATGATAGAAAAAGTACAAGTGGTGGTGAATTCTTCTTAGGGAAGAATTTGGTGTCTTGGCCAAGTAAAAAGAAAAATTCCATTTCCTTATCTATTGTTGAGGCATAATATATTGATGTTGCAAACAATTGTACTCAAATATTGTGGATGAAGAAGATGTCGAGAGATGTCAGAATTGAGTATGAAGTACCTATTGCTATATTATATGACAATTCCAGTGCCATAAACATTTCTAAGAATCCATTGTTGCATTCAAAGACAAAGCATATATCCATCAAATATCACTTCTTGAGAGATAAAGTAAATGAAAAAGAAGTTAGACTAGATTATATACCTACAAAGGAGAAAATTGCATACATATTTACCAAGCCATTGCCTAAGGATAATTTTGAGTACCTCAGAGGCAAGTTAGGGGTGATTTTCCCTCCAAATCATAACTAAGTGATGTAGGTATTTGCATCAGTCCATGAATTCAAAGTCATATCCTATTTCGGATTGATGTTTTGGTGGCTTCTACATAGGGGGAGTATTCACATGTGCTAAATTTGAGGATCAGAGCATGTGTGCCTTTATCATTGATGTCAAAGGGGGAGAGGAACAATTTGAAATACATGAGAGGAGAAATGTGAAAAACATGGGAGAAGAAAATAGGAAAAGAGTGTAAAATCTAAGGGGGAGATTGTTGGAGAAGAGCTAGTTGTGTTGATGGTATTATTTTCACATCATGTGTTGCCATCAATGGAAAAGGGGGAGATTGTTGGATGTTGTGGTTGTAATTCTAATATGTGGTTTTCATTGATGTCAACACTATTAGAATTGGTGATGCTTAAGGTTATATATGTCGAGGAGATTGAGAAAATTGTAATAAATATATTGTAGGCAGTCTATGATGTTGTGAAGATCCAAGTAGTGAAAATTTTTGTACATTGAATTTTAGGTATCATGCATTAAAGGGTTTGTTTTTTAGCCTATCTGGTATTTTGTCTAAAAATTTCAATTATTCATCAAGAATTGAGAAAGTTATGAAGATTTGTGTTCCTGAAGTCATTCAGTTACTGTAGCAAGTGTTTCTGGAAGATGAAATTGTAATTTTGGTGAATTTAGTTGTTGTGTATGTTTCTAAGATGATCAATAATGTTTCTAGATAATTCTCTATCAGTTTAGTATGTTTGGATTCATCAGAGTGTTTGTGATTGAAGATTTCTCCTTGTGTGTTTAAGGTTTTCATGTTCTTGGCCGACATAATGGTGGTAGCATATTGCAGATCTCTATGGATTATTACTTTATTTTTTGGCATGCTCGAAGCTGTTTATTTGGGTACTCACTATGTTTTGACCAACTTGTCTTGGTGTGCATTAAGATTTGTTTATGTATTGAGGCCAAAAATTGTAATTTATTCTTTTGTGGTTGATAGAGTAGTTCATGTAAATCTGTGTAGCGGATATATAAGATCGATTCTCTCTTCATTGTTGTAGGTTTGAGAGTGTGTATTCTTGATGTATGTGTGTATGTGTGAATAAATATCAGATCATCTGAATGCAGAGTAGAGTGTGAAGAAGGTTCAACGAAGTGTTTTTTTGCCTAACCAGAACTATAATCAGGCTTGTGAAGAAGTTAATTTATGAGTTCATGTTCATTATATGGATTTAATTTGATTATTATATACAAGGTAGTGAGCCTTCCTATGAGCAGTGACCTCTAGGTAGTGTTCCTGAATGCATGTGCATTCCCTATTTACTCTTCATTATACTTTTAACAAGGTATAATCTCATGGACTAACATCCATCATGGTTTTTCACCTAACAGGGTTTCCACTTATAAAATCTTGGTTTTCATGTGTCTATGATGTGTTATTGATTTATGCTTGCACTATTAATTATCATATCTGAGATTAAAGGCTGATTAATGTTGAATAAATTTTATTTTGGTAACAACTAATTGACCCCCCCTCTCAGTTGTCTATTCTTGTTTTGCCAATAAAACTAGTAGCTTTCCTTCTATTTTAGTTCATGAGGTTTCTACATAACTAGAGATCATGCCAATGACATATGAAATACAAAGCATAGAGTGAGTCAAATAATTGAGGTCAATAATAAATGAATATATAGTAGCAAAAACTTATGGTGAACCTAACATATCACCTATTTTTTGACTTTGGATAGAAAATTAAGTGTGTTTTTAGACTACACAAGGTTGATCTTGGATGCAAAGTGATAAAGCTTAATTCAACAAAAAAATTCTCAACAAAATTAATTTAATTATCAAATAAATATAACCAAAAGCTCAACAATCTCATCAATGGTGTCTTTTTGAAATCCATAACCATCATCATAAGGATTATATTTTTGGTGTCTTGGTTGAAGGTTTATATTGATTTAATTTTATATGAATGGAATATTTAGGCTTGATTTAATATTTTAAGAGTGGATTAAGGTTTTTCTTGGATTAATTGGGATAGGGAGATATGGACTAAGGTTATTATGGACTACTTTTATAACATTATTTTGAATCTTTCTTGATGAAAATATGTGATTTATTAATGAATTGTAAATTAACTATGGTATGATCTATTGCTAATTTATTCATGTTGCATTATTCCAAAATTGTTCCAAAATTTGTATTCAATGTCATTTCTTTTGATGCACTAATTTCAAAAGGAAAATTAAAATTAAAATTTCCATAATTGCTAAAAGGGAGATCCAACTTTATTGAAAGGATAAATACCAAAATGAAACTAAATAGACTAAGGATGTTCATAGATCAAGGAATCAAAGGGTAAAGGATGTTGCAACTATAGAGACTAAGGATAAAGGGATCAAATTTCATGAAGTTTCCCAAGGAAACCAAATTTAATAGTAGTATAACATGAGTGAAAATTATATGCAATTCATAAACTATTAAAGTTTAATATTGCAAGAAATAAATAGATATAACATGTTATTCATCATAGACCAACCATTATAAAGTGATTATACATTCAAAATTTGTTTTAAAATAGGAAACCATGCACACAATGAACAAAATATGTCAATATCATTTTTTATATATAAAAGTGTAGAGTAATTATGTATGTACCTATAAAAATTTGGAATATATGAAAACTCAAAACAATATTTATAAAATAGGGTATATGCCATCTCATGGTATGTCTATACAATGTATATCTCAAATGGCTATGTCATGTCAAGAAAAATCCTAATCTTATGGCAAAGTATCATAATGTAGCCTCTTCAAGTGACCTAATGGATGAGAAGTTGCCAACACAAAATAAAATTGAAACACTTGAATTAGATTTAGGTCAATGGTAAATAACTTAGACTACTAAATAGAAACTTATATTCTATTTTTTATCTTTCAATGTAACACCTAATCACTATACTTAACTATAAATTAAAGTCAAAATCAATTCTTCATTACCTCAAGTTTTTTTGTTTGCTAACATATGCTCAACAAATGATGGTCCCTTACAAAAATTAGGATTCCTACCATATTGTCTTGGTGAAGCATCCACATACATGGATAGGGGTGTACTTTATAAGAAGAAAAATAAAATTGACAAAATTAATATATAATTGTTGACAAACAAACATAAACTAAACATATATCTACAAATATATCTAGAAACTTATATATCTACTAGATATAAAAAAACCATATACCCGAATTAGTGATGCAACTGAGATTGATTAAGAAGAACTCATCATGGTAAAAGGTGTTGCATTTGTCACATTTGGAGTACACTATAAAAGTAAAATAAGATCAAGATATAAATTAGTATCTATTTAATTAATGTCAATTCAAATGATGTGTACAATAAAAAATTCTTACATGCACAAAATATTATGCTAATATGTGTAGGACAAATTCAATGGATGAAAGAGTACCATGATGCAAATATCTAATATGTTCCTTAGTCATCAAATATTCAATCCCACTTAAATATACATTAGTAACATGTACTATTTGGTATAATAATTTTAAATAAAATGTACTATGAAATAAATTTAAGTCTTACCTTTACAAAAGATTTCTCTTCTCCTCATCTACAACCATGGAGGGAATTACATCTATTCCTCCCTCACACATCTCTACTGCATCTATAGTACGCATTGTTGCCTCATCTCCTCCAAGTCACACATCATACTTAGATGTGTCTAGGGGAGGCTCATCCCTATCTCCCATAGGACCTAGAAATATATGGTTGCATGTACTACACTGATGAGGCACACACATATGTTTAGATGATGATGTTTTACTAGAATCAATTTAAGCATGAGGAGTATCACTATTACGTAGATGGGAAAATTGTGAGGACTATGCAATCAAATGACTAGTCAAAGAGTGTATGGTGAACAGACTATGTTGGGTCACATGAGAAACAATTTTTCAATGGGGTGTTAGACGTGGGGGAGTAATAAAAGGAGTGGTAACATAGGGACCTTGCATCCTACATATTACCTTGGGTATATCTTGGGGAATTCCCATACATACTCCCTAAAAATTCCTGAAATAAAAATAGTTGACATGTTTTCCTAAAAAAAAAATTGCATATAATTTGTGGAGAAAATAAAGAGGGACATCGAGATTGTTTTCAAGTGGTTTATCAAACACCATCCACCAATGATCCTAATTTTCTATAGTTATGCCCTCATGAGTGTACCATTTTATGTAAAATTTTGGTTTACATAAACGAACACATTGTCCAATTTTCGGTTTCACAAAAATATTGGGCTAAGTTGGCTTTAGATATTTCTAGTTTTTTAATCTAATCATTCCTCAAACCATTTAAAAATTGCAGCCTCTTCACATCTCTCCACTATTGAGATGAATAATTTTGCTTGGTGATGTCTTCAACATGCTTGATTATGGCTTCTATATTAGGTGTTACTAATGGTAAATGCTGGTGGTTATAGTATCTCTCAACATTTTTTCTCAATTCAATAATATTTATTTAAATTAAATCCTAAATTGAAGGAGGGTATGGTGTAGGAGGGTTTTATCTATCAATTTGTTCCATTCAAATCATATTTAAATTTATAATTTTTAAAATCAACATGATTTTAAACTAATTTCTAAAATATTAAGAATGAAAACCTAATATATATGTTAAAAAATATATTAAAAAACTAAAATCATCCAAAAAAACATGAATTTTAACATACATTGGTTGTTTGCTGATGAACTTGGAGAAATTGGAAGAAAAAAATTATTTAGAAGGAAAAAATGGATATCACATATAGTGGATATTTGTTATTTAACGCTCTGCCCCATGTAGCCAACAACGACAATGAAAATGAGGTTTTTGGTTGATTTTTTTCACTTATAGTTATAAAAATGGATATATATTTTTCAAAATGGATACCCATTTTTGAGAGCTTTGTTAAGCTCTTTGAAATGGATATTTGTTTCTAAGAGAATTTTTAATTTTTCAAATATCTCATATATGTTGTGTATAACCTAGATTTTTTGGAGATTAATACTAGTAGCTACACAAATTACAATGATCAATTCTAAAATAACAAACAATCTAAATCAAAACAACAAAGAACGAATAATTAAACATAAATAAACTAAAAAAATTAACTGGAAAGCTCTCACCGAACATGCGTTCACTCTTTTGAATTATCTCAATTGCCCTTCTCCATTTTTTTGTTTTTGTATTCTTGCCCTCAGATTTTTAGTATTGATGCAAGCATAACCTTGTTGAATTTCTAATTAAAATATCGAAGATAAGTTTCTTCTCAAAAGTGTATGATTTCAGGAGTAGGAATAATGATAATGACAAACCATTTTATAGACTTTGGGTTTTCGAATGATCGATTAAGATTGAAAAGAGAGATCGATAGGTGAGATTGATGAATTTCGTGCAATGTGAGTTCTGTGTCAATTAGAATGTGAGTTAGAAAATACTACAAGATAAAGACTAAACTAGAATGATAACTTAATCTTGTGTCAAGACTGTTCAAAAATAGAAAGAACAAGAGTTTCAGATCTTAATCTTTAGTTAAGATTCTTCGAAAATAGAAGAATTAGACTTTGAATGTCAAAGAAAAATTTAGAACTCGAACATGAAGAATTTGAATGCATACATAAATTAATTAATTAATAGACTGTAATGCCCCACCAAGTAACCTTAAAGGAAGTTGCAATTAACATCATAAGCAAACCAATTTTTTTTTTTTATAAAGTGCATTTAACATACACATTCACTTACTAATTAACAACAACCTCTAAGACTACAAGGTTAGGATTACTTTAAACCCACACATACATATTACATATAACCATAGCCTTATGAAATTTATGAAATAAATATCATACATCATAAGAATACCACATAACATAATAAAATAATCAACCAAGATACAATCTCATAAAAATTATCTTAATCCAATAGTTACATCACTCATTCCTATAATGAGACACTAGTACAAATGTATTACAATTACATAACGCCACCTCTTACAAAAGAGGGATAAAGTATCATATACAAACTGAAATATTACAATGCAAGAAATTACAACAAGAACTATGAGCTATCCATCTGGATGTCTCGCCACCAAGTACTGAAGATCAATGGGGACCCAATGGTTTTGGTGCATGTTCCACCCTACCAATGTGGTACCCGAAGGCCCACCCCCCATGCTAGGAGATAGTAACAAAGTAACATGGACTAAGATCTACAACCACTAACCAAAGACAAACTCATACTGACTCATACTGTTATAACCAACCAAATGAATTAACAAGTACAACTCAAGTACAATACAAGTACAAATCAAGTACAACTCCAACATCACTGACATAGGTCACATTGCTTCCAGACATAAACTAGATCAAGTATGTTCACAGAACCATACATATAAAACAATTAACAACAATTGTCCTAGATAGAGTGTCATCGCAAGGTTTGTCATGAGATCTCCTCTAGGCATTCTTCATAGGCTCTGACACAAGTAATCCTAGTGGCCTCAACTGAATCCCGGCACTCATACTCACTCATGCAGAATCAACTATCTCTCGTACGAATAAGATAGTCGATCTTGCCGTTCCAAGCCTTCTCACTCATCCCAAGTCTAAACAAACCCTTGTGTCTATGAGTGAGGATTAAATTATCTTGATTAGTGTGAACTACATCCTAATTATCTAAGTACATTAATTTAATTATCACTTGATTAACTCACTTTTGAAGGTTATCCAATTTACCTCTTTGGGCTCTGGCGCCTAACAAAAGCCACTCTTCTATTCGACAACACACACCCAAACAATTCACCAAGGGAACCACAAGTGCATACCAACTAGGCATCATAATCCACTCTAACACAAGGAGGATACAAATAATAGAAACTCGCTCCAACCATTTTGGAGGCAACAACACATAGTCCACTCCTTTCACAGGAGGAAACAAATAAAAGAACTCACTCCAAACATCTTGGAGGCAACAACACATAGTCCACTCCTTTTATAGGAGGCAACAAGATGAAACCACATAACAAGGTTACTGCATACAAGGAGACACGGATCCCATAATCTACTCCTAAACCAAGGAGGCGCAAACATCCTCGTTCATAAAAACCGAGTAAAACTGAAAAGATGCCATGCACTGCCCAAGAGAAAACAACTGGATGGCATAAAGATTCAACAACCCTCATCCTCTAAGTTCTTTTGGAAGACTTATAATTTAGAACTAACACTAAATCCCAAAACCAACAATGCAACTTGACGACATAGCAACAAAAGTATTCAAGTCATCAATCAAATCTAATATTTGGATTTCCTAAATCCATACTCATTCAATAGGTAGTGTTGAAAAAGTCAAAGACACGATAACTAGATCATCTAAAATAATCATAACCTCTATTTCCCTTTTCATTATTGGAAATCTAAAATAATTAAACTTACTTCCCTTTACTGAATACAGAGAATTAAATCCTTTAATATAATCATGAGGAAGATACTACTTTTGGATATACTAAATACATATCTCTTTCATAATCCAATCACAATGATTTAATTAATCTAAATAGAAATTAATAAATAACATAATTGATTGCCTCATTAATAAAACAACTTCTTAATTTACTTTTAAGTTGACACAAATCCATGCAAGTAAACTCTTTCCATTTCCTAACCAACTCTTACATCTCATTCAATTTTCTATTTAAAACATTCAATCACTTTAATATAATAACATATTGTTTCTCTATCCATTTTTCATGTACACTAATCAATTCATTTTTAAATCTCTATTCAATAATCTATTGCATGCATTTCATTAAAATAAAATACGATAATGAATTTTAAACTTAATATATATATATATATATGCTCCATATTATATAGACACCAAATATATATATTAATAAATTTAATTACATATATTATTTAATATTCCATTCACAATGACTAGATTACTCTATGGAACTAAATAAAACATAATAACTATTTTCCTTTTTCAATATAGTTAGTTCATAAATTTACTTCTAATGCAACCTAACACTATTGCAAACAATCTTTTCAATTTTCTATCCGGAGTCTATGTCTCATCAACTATCCATTTGAAAACATGCAATTTCATCAATATATAAAAATATCTTTTGGCTTATCTATTTGACCACACATTCATATTGTTTCTAATTAAATCTCATTAATTAAAACAAACATTTAAATATAAATATTTATATAATTCTTCAATATATTTAAATATCTTTTTCCTTATCAATTTTGACCATACATTCAAAACTTATCATTTAAATTCTTCATGCAAAGCTAAATTACACGCACTTAAATAAAACAAAGGTAAATACTGATTGAAAATACTCATGGATATATATATATATATATATACATTTCAATATATTTTCTTCAATCATATTAACAAAATAAATATTTTATTTTAAATCAAGTAATTACTTCTATTAAAAAAAAAATCTTTCTCTATACATTTTCTACGCATACTAATCATTTCTTTTAGAACACTAATAATACCCAATTTGCAAACAACAGAATAAAATAAGATAAAATATTATTTATTCTCTCAAATGGATATATACCTTCAATATATATATACTAAATATAAATTAATATATTTAAATATATTTAATCATTAACATATCTTCTATTCTTTACAGAATATCAAATTGTTTAATTCAAAATAAAATATCCCTTATCATTAATTTTCCAAAATATAAATATATTTTTCCAATTAAATCAAATTAATAATTGGACCGTTTACACATGAATTTAAATTCCACAATTAAACTTTAAATTATGCATTTTTTAAATCAAATATTTAACTCCTTCAATTAAACTTTACATGCTATTTTAAAATAAACAATAATTTCCCATATGTTTATAATTTTAATTTCACTAATCTAATATACAAATTTTATTTAAAATAATATAAATAAATATAATAATTTAATATTATAAATTATAATATAAAATATTATTTAAATAATATTTTAATATTATAATAACAATACATAAAATATTAATATTTATAAATATCAATTTATTATTATTTTATTTTCAGATCAGTCATGGGAAAATAACTTAACAACAGTCTCATGTTTCAAGCATAACTCAAAAACTACGATTTGGGTATTTACGATTTTTGGACAACGAAAAGAAAATTTCAAAATGCAAAAACCTTTTAAATTTCTTGACAACCCAGGTTGTGAAAGTGAAGTTATAGGCAATGCAACCAGACCATTTTATCATAAAAATATAACTATACTGCAGATTTTAAAATCCGATTTTTAATAATAAATAGAGGGTTTCATTTTCTAAAAACATTCTAAATGCATTGTTCAATCTCTATGTTTGATTTCAATAACAACAAAATCGATTTCCCCAAATAATTTAACTTCAACTAAGGTTTTCACAATTTTCACTCAAGAATTTTCACAAGCAAAGGTTGTAAATTTGTTTAATTCTTTTCTTCTAATATCAAATTTATTTTTTAAAACAGATTTAACAAACAAATCTTTAATCATTACTATTTTAAAGAAAACAATCAAGAACAATAAAACGCAAAGAGAAAAATCTGGTACAAGAAGCTACAGGAAGAGATGAATTTATGATGCAAGCCTCCTCCAAAGATTTCCTGAATTTTCTTCAATCCTCCAATGAATCCAATCCAAAATCCAACAAATGCAAACAATATTTCCTTCAATCAATTCTACAATCAAACTTTCTTCAAACCCTTGTGCAAATTTTTCAAAATTTCTTCCCTGCTGTAAAAATGTATTTTTTTCTAAATCTCTTTCTACTGCCCTAAAATTAAAATATGTATTCTTTATAAATCAAAAATACCTAATACAACCCTAATTTACATTACATGCAAATTAGATATTTCAATTTCAATTTTTACAACCCTAATTCACATTACATGCAAATTAGATATTTCAATTTCAATTTCAATTTTAATTTCAATTTCAATTTCACTTTTCGAAAACCCACTTTCAATTTAAAATGCAATTTCAAATAATAAATTAATTTCCAAAATTGCAACCAATTTCCCAAATAAACATTTAATTACAATTTCTAAGTTAATTCCCACACGTTGAAATTAAATTCCAAAATTAATTTTAATTATTTTATTTCCTTTCATTCTCTTACATCACATTTAATTAATTAATTTAATTATTTAATAACTAAACTCAACCCCCTTGGATTAAATTTAATGAATTAAATAATTGAAATATAATTAATTAATTTAAATATAAACTTTTATCCACATTGGATTATTTAAATTAAATGACCATCAACATGATTTAAATGCAATTATTCTAAATATCTATTTCCAAATCAAGAATGCTTCAAAATTAAATAACATCAAAGTAAGACAACAATGACTCGATACACACAACTGACGACACACTAAGGCTAGGGTATAAACTTGACACATGTTACCTAGCTACTATCTCGCGTTCAACTTAACCATTGGATCGACACGCTCAAACCTGTGAAACCAAGTGGAGTCGATGTCATATACCTGCAATCCTGCAACCAAGTAAACAACATCATACGATATATCCAGCATATAATACACACCGTGAAGAAGGAATTACGGATTCATAGGGCGCTCGCAAGCGAGTGATGCGAAACCGTCATTTTCACCAATATACTCATTGAAATTGACACTTTCATCATAATCCAGTAATCTCATAATAACATCTCATGTTAACTCTACAATATCATTAATCCATAATGCATGTGAAACAATAATCAGATAACTACATCCCATAGTAATAGTTGTCGCTCAATAGTAGCGATCAAAACATCATAACAAAATGTATCCAGTATCAAAGTAACTGCAACCAAACATAGCATAAAGCAAATCGAACGAGAAGCAAAACAGAGGGGTATTACATTCTCCCCCCCAAAGATTAGGCTTACTCCTGGAAGCCTGCAAAAAAAAACCCATAGTGTAAACTCCATACAATCACACATAGACAAGGGTTCCAAACTGAACCACTCCATACCTCAACACATAAACAATGACATCCCGTGCCGTAAACAATTCAACCCAAAACACTATAAATCTAACCAAGACAACATGATGAAACAACCATCAACCAATTCTCGAAAACATAAAACTATGGATTATCATACACAATACACATATGTACCAATACACAACACCAACAACCATCACAAGACTACACAAGGGTCCACTTGGACACCAAAAAGTAGCATACCAATCCATGATAGAAGAGTCCATGAATCAAGAACATAAACCATCTCAACAGAATCTAACATCAAACCAATGGTTTGATAGAGCTAGGTCATACATAAAGTGAGACCATCCAAACAAGATCACAATGACCTATCTCTTGTTGTGTAACGCCCCGCCACGCAACCCTAGAGGAAGTTGCAATTTACTAAATAAACATAAATATTTTTTATTTTTTTTTTAAGTATAATAAATAAAAAAGTTCGCTACATGTTGCAACAACCCCTAGGGTCACGAGACTGAGATTACCTAATAACCCACGAACTACAATCATGAAAAGAAACCACAACATTTAAAAGCTTATGAAATGAATAACACATACATTCCATACAAGATAAATTCATCAGAGAGAATTAAAGATACCATGAGATCTCTTTTTACAATAAGATTACAACACTCATTCCCCGAATGAGGTAAATCCAAAAGCATGAATACATATTACAATTTCCACTTCAAGAACAAAGAGGGGTAATAAATAACAAGATTACATAAATGAATAAAGCATACAAAATAACTGGATCTCACGAACTCTTCAACTGGAAACCTCATCAACACGAACAAGAAGGAAGTCCAACGGAGTAAGGTGCACACCACCCAACCATGTGGAACCCAAAGGTCCACCCCTCGTGCTAGGAGATAGTAACAAGGTACCATGACAAGACCAACTACCTCTAGACACAGGCTGGAATCAAACTGATTCAAACTGACACAAAATTAACTCAAGTACAACTCAAGATCAACGCACGTACAAATCAATTACATCACAAGTACATAAAGTATGACTCTAACAGAGTTACATTGCTTCCACGTATGACAGATCAGGTAGGTTAAGAAAACCAAACACAAACCATCCAGTACCCACTACATGGCTACTATAACATCACTGACATGGATCACATTGCAATAGATGACACTCGAATAAACTCCTTCCCAAGGTTATCTAGTTTACCCTTCACGGATTTGGCCCCTAATGGAAGACACTTTTCACTTTACAATAAACATTCAAAACAATACCACAGGAGACCCAAGAACAAACAACAGATAAGACGATCACTCCAATACTAGGAGGAAACATAAGTCAAGCCCTTCTCCAAACACTGGAGGAAATAAGCATAACAAAACCACTCCTTACAAGGAGCCACTATTTCTATAAACCTCTCCTTTCACAGGAGGCACAACGCATCCCCGTTCATGGAAACTGAGTAGATCATTGACACAGCCACAAGTACTAATCATGTAACTAACAAAAGGTTGACTTCACAACAACAACTTCCAAACTCAAGGGTTCACTTGAAGACTTACAAACCAAGATACTTAACCCATTACCTCAATCATGAACACAAAGGAATCAATCACACCAGCACTTGCAAAGAATAAACTAACTTTGGATACCTTAAATCCACTTCCATAATCTAATCCATAAATCTAATGACGCAATGAAACCAATTAACCAACGCCTCTTTTAGACGAGGAACAATATACATAACCCAAATATTAAATCGCATAATTGCTCTTCCAATAGTAATAAAATCAACATGAACTTCATTCATTTCCAAGACAGGTTGATACATGATATGACAACCCACTTACTTTAACCCTTTACATAAGATTTTAACAAACTAAAGACATATTTAACCCAAATTCCAATATAAAAGTACGAAGGAAGTAATCACTGACGCAAGTGAAACATCTACCTTTGGATATACTAAATCCATTTTCTTTTCAAAAGATCTCACATACAAAGATACTAATTGTCTTCATAGATTAATAAGCTATTAAAATCAATTGCTTCAACCGTTGTAGCGAAGGAAGAATTCTAACTTAATAATTAACTCAATTCCCTTGACTACTTTAAACCCAACATAATCCTATGCTTTTTTTAGAATTCAATAATTTATAGTTTTAACAATTCTAATTTAATATTACCCCTTCAGATACATGCCAAAATTTAACCCCAATAGGTAATCCTATAATTACTCTTTCAATAATAAGAGAAACAACATTTTAAATAGGCAATTTTAACCATAACTACATCTTCTTTGAATTTCCTAATTCCACTTTATTCAATTAAAATTCACTAGATTGTTGCCATATTAAATCTGATTTACTAATGTCCTTTTTCAACATAAGGAGAGTTTTAAACTAAGATTCAATTACTTAATCACTGGTAATTATGAGAATAATTATTTACTTGGTCATTTCAGACATACTCCTTCACATCACCTATTTCTACTTTCCAAAATAATTCATTTAAACCTTAATTAATTTCACTAATAAATATATTATCTGAAATACAATAGTTGTCCTTTCCCAAAATAATATTTTAACTCAATTCACTAGTATGACTATAACACCTGATTTATAATTTTCTCATTTAACTCAAAATCAAATAGGTAATTTGAACTGTTGCTCTATTAGACTTAAGTTCAAGTTTCTCAACTACATTTAACTCCCACATCATTTACAAACTATATTATAATATCAATATGCATTTAAAAGTCTAAACATATATATTAAAATAAGAGACAACTAAATATTTCAAAAATCTAACAATTCATCTATTAATCAATTATGTTAACTCAATTTCATCTTTTCCAATCTATATCATTTTAAGTCCCTTAATTTAGCTATTAATCCAGAATCGAGAATTTAACCCTCCAATGTTTGCCATCAATGATAATAAAATAAACCTCATTCCTTCGATTTAGAATATAAACATCATTTAAAATAACACTCTCGTTTGCTATAATACATTAATTAAAAATTTTCCAACTGCATTTAAGTTATGCCCTCGTTTAACCTATATTCCATAACTACACACTATGTATATAATTATACCCATCCCAAATATAATGTTTTGGATAAATAACCATAACGAATATTATATACTAAAATATTAAACATAGTATGTATATATTATTATTTATATATACATATTAATATTTAATATTATAATAATATAATATTGATGTATTACAAATATTTTAATTTTACAAAATACAAAACCTACAAAATTTTCTTTTGGGCAATCCCTGCCTCGAGCCACGCGCCACCATATTGGTTTGAGTGCCACGTTTTAGGGCAAGGGGCGGCGAAATTTATGAGGTGAGGTGGCCAAGGAAGTTGCAGGGTCGGTGGCCATGAAAGACACAGCCGAACCCTGGCCGAGTGTGGGTAACACAGTCGGCTCCCCTAAGGGCGCCGGTTGTGTTACACACAGCCGCGCCAAGAGTGGCGGCTGGGCGGAGTTAAGGGAGGTTGTGGGGGTTGTATGGAGGCTCTGTCTCCAAAGCCATCCCCTGTATGGGGGCGGCGGTGGGGGCAGTGCCTCCCACAGTCCCCCCAATACAAATCAAAACCATAAAAAAAATAAAACACTCTTTTGTTTTAAACTGCGTTTTTTCTCTTTTGAATTCGCCTATGGCGGATTTCCAGAAACAACAAAAAAATTTCGAATACTTTAAAAGTATATATATTTTATATATATGTATATATATTTTATATATATGTATATATATTTGTATATATGTTAACCATATATGCAAATTTATATATATATGTATATATAAAATATATATATAAATAAATAGTATCAACAAAACAGTCGAATTGAAGAACCAGGAAAAAAAATCCAAATTTTGCAAAGATTTTAACAGATGATTTTATTTATTTCTAAAAAGATTTCTCAATTAGAATTCTCACATTTCAGCAAAGGGAAAAGAAAGAACAAACCACAGAAATTCTAACATGGATTCAGTCTAGAAACAATTAGGGTTTAAATTCATAATTTCCAACAACAACTTATATCGTGAATCATTTTCAACATGAACAAAATTTAACAAGAAGAAAACCTGTTTCAGAAAGTTTGCGAGATGGGCCAAATGATGCAAGTCTCCTCCTCAGATCCAAGCTCCTTGTCTTTTTCCAAAAGTTTGATAAGATCCACAAAGGTGCCATGATTCCTCTTCACAATCCATTTCCTCCATGCAACTTCAAAAACCCCCAAAACCCTAAATTCTTCCCTTCTCCATCTTTTTTTTTTTGTCATTTCTTCATCTCCCCCAAATTTTTCCAAAAACCAATTAATAGCCAAAAGGAAAATATCTCCTCAAACCCTAAAGTCAAACTTTTGAAAGTAACCCTATTTTCTAATTTTGTCTTTTTCTAATTTCCAAAAATAACATTTAACTTTTCCTTAAATTTACAATTTAATTCAAATCAAGAAGCTTATAATCACTAAAGTGCATAATTACTTCATTCCAACATAGTTAATTTAAGTAATTTAATAAAATAAATCAAATCCAAGATTTAATTATTTTATTAATCCCATTAAATTAATCCATAAATAAAATAACATTTTCATAAATTTTCAATTTAATTTAATTTAAGGAAAACTACAATTATCAAGATGCATACATAACTTCTTTTCGACCAAATTAATTTAAATAAATTAATAAAATAAATCAAATCCAAGATTTATTTATTTTATTAATTACATTAAATTAGTCTTTAAATAAAATAACATTTTCCACAATATAAACGGATTAATTAAATTAACAATTTAACCACATAGTAATTTATTTAACTTTTCTAACTTGCAATATAATAAAATCAAAGCAAGAGAACAATAAATTCAATAGAACCAGACAAAACCGACGACACACACAAGACTAGGGTGATGGCTTGACACAAGGAACCTAGCTACTATCTCCCAATCAACTGCCATTGGCAATGGACACGCTCAGACCTGTGAAACCAGGTGGAGTCAGTGTCTTGTACCTGTCAACCTGCGAACAATAAAATGTCGTACATGTATATCTGCATCATAGAAAACACACTGTGAAGAGGGAATCATGAAATTGCAGGGCACTTGCAAGCGAGTGATGCAATCCCGTCCCCTTCACCCATACAATGCTACTAACTGACAAATTTTAATATCAATAGTTTAATCCAAACATAAACATCATTAATTCAAATATTTGCAATGCTAATCTAAGCATATCATAATGATAACATCTGAATAATATACCACCACATCAAAGTATAACGAGCACATTATTATGCAAAACAATGATCCATTAAAAACGAGTACCACACTCCAAGCATTAACAGAAACCACAGCACAACCAACCGGACACTGCTGGGTCCAAAAGGCAAAAATGGAGGGGTCTTACATGTTGTGTAAGGTGATCAGCCTCCAAGAGATAGTCAACACACAAAAGTTAGTGGGTTCTAGCTGCGTCCAGCCTCACATACCCTCATTCTCAATGTTTCTTGCATCTACTTCCTCGTACACACTCACCAAGTTTGCCTCAAACAACCTTGGAAAGGAATCACAATACAATACATAGCCGACATTGAAAACAACAAAGATAACTAGCTTAGCCACCAAGTTCATAAAGAAGATCAAATTAAAGTTCCATTTCAACAATAAAGAAATAAATACGCGTAATTTCAACATTAAATCAAATTCATAACCACTAGGGTTATAAGAAAATAAGATCACAAGTTGTGGCTAAACCTTCACAATCAAAGATAAATAAAATGTCGACCCTCACAATCAACTGAAAAGAATCATCAATAACCAAAAGAAAGTTCACAATCTTTAAATTTCACTATACAACAACTATGTGACTAAATACTAGCCACAAAACAAGGAAGGAGAAAACAACATCCAACAAGAATGATAAATACCCTGATGTGATGCAGAATGGGCATGTTATCCACATGACTAGAGTGTATCCATGACTAAAGAAGACATCATCACTCTACCAGGTCATCGCCTCTACAGATGTCCAGACATAACTAATAACCATGATGCTATACTCGAATCTAGGGAATAAGGCTAACACATATAGATCAAGTATCCTGATCTAGCATTAGGGAAAGTAGCGGGTACGTTTCCTCGAGATTGGTTGAGCTAAGATACTCTACGCCACAGCATGCGTATGCTACACACTCCACCCAAGAAAACTAGTGACTACTACTATCCCTTCACGGATTGAGGATCTAACGAACCACAAGAAAATATAATTGTCGAATTTAAATTCATGTGTAGAAGGTCCAATTATTAATTTGATTTAATTGGAAAAATATATTTATGTTTTGAAAAATTAATGATAAGGGATATTTTATTTTGAATTAAACAATTTGATATTCTGTAAAGAATAGAAGATATGTTAATGATTAAATATATTTAAATATATTAATTTATATTTAGTATATATATATTGAAGGTATATATCCATTTGAGAGAATAAATAATATTTTATCTTATTTTATTCTACTGTTTGCAAATTGGGTATTATTAGTGTTCTAAAAGAAATGATTAGTATGCGTAGAAAATGTATAGAGAAAGATAATTTTTTTAATAGAAGTAATTACCTGATTTAAAAGGAAATATTTATTTTGTTAATATGATTGAAGAAAATATATTGAAATGTATATATATATATCCATGAGTATTTTCAATCAGTATTTACCTTGTTTTATTTAAGTGCATGTAATTTAGCTTTGCATGAAGAATTTAAATGATAAGTTTTGAATGTATGGTCAAAATTGATAAGGAAAAAGATATTTAAATATATTGAAGAATTATATAAATATTTATATTTAAATGTTTGTTTTAATTAATGAGATTTAATTAGAAACAATATGAATGTGTGGTCAAATAGATAAGCCAAAAGATATTTTTATACATTGATGAAATTGCATGTTTTTAAATGGATAGTTGATGAGACATAGACTCCAGATAGAAAATTGAAAAGATTGTTTGCAATAGTGTTAGGTTGCATTAAAAGTAAATTTAGGAACTAACTATATTGAAAAAAGAAAATAGTTATTATGTTTTATTTAGTTCCATAGAGTAATCTAGTCATTGTGAATGGAATATTAAATAATATATGTAATTAAATTTATTAATATATATATTTGGTGTCTATATAATATGGAGCATATATATATATTAAGTGTAAAATTCATTATCATATTTTATTTTAATAAAATGCATGCAATATATTATTGAATAGAGATTTAAAAATGAATTGATTAGTGTATATGAAAAATGGACAGAGAAACAATATGTTATTATATTAAAGTGATTGAATGTTTTAAATAGAAAATTGAATGAGATGTAAGAGTTGGTTAGGAAATGGAAAGAGTTTACTTGCATGGATTTGTGTCGATTTAAAAGTAAATTAAGAAGTTGTTTTATTGATGAGCAATCAATTATGTTATTTATTAATTTCTATTTAGATTAATTGAATCATTGTGATTGGATTATGAAAGAGATATGGATTTAGTATATCCAAAAGTAGTATCTTCCTCATGATTATCTTAAAGGATTTAATTCTCTGTATTCAGTAAAGGGAAGTAAGTTTAATTGTTTTAGATTTCCAATAATGAAAAGGGAAATAGAGGTTATGATTATTTTAGATGATCTAGTTATCGTGTCTTTGACTTTGTCAACACTACCTATTGAATGAGTATGGATTTAGGAAATCCAAATATTAGATTTGATTGATGACTTGAATGCTTTTGTTGCTATGTCGTCAAGTTGCATTGTTGGTTTTGGGATTTAGTGTTAGTCCTCAATTATAAGTCTTCCAGAAGAACTTAGAGGATGAGGGTTGTTGAATCTTTATGCCATCCAGTTGTTTTCCCTTGGGCAGTGCATGACATCTTTTCAGTTTTACCCAGTTTTCATGAATGAGGATGTTTGCACCTCCTTAGTTTAGGAGCGGATTATGGGATTTGTGTCTCCTTGTATGGAGTGACCTTGTTATGTGGTTTCATCTTGTTGCCTCCTATGAAAGGAGTGGACTATGTGTTATTGCCTCCAAGATGTTTGGAGTGAGTTCTTTTATTTGTTTCCTCCTATGAAAGGAGTGGACTATGTGTTGTTGCCTCCAAAATGGTTGGAGCGAGTTTCTATTATTTGTATCCTCCTTGTGTTGGAGTGGATTATGATGCCTAGTTGGTATGCACTTGTGGTTCCCTTGGTGGATTGTTTGGGTGTGTGTTGTCGAATAGAAGAGTGGTTTCTATTAGGTGCCAGATCCCAAAGAGGTAAACTGGATAACCTTCAAAAGTGAGTTAATCAAGTGATAATTAAATTAATATACTTAGATGATTAGGATGTAGTTCACACTAATCAAGATAATTCAATCCTCACTCATAGACACAAGGGTTTGTTTAGACTTGGGATGAGTGAGAAGGCTTGGAATGGCAAGATCAACTATCTTATCCGTACGAGAGATAGTTGATTCCACATGAGTGAGTATGAGTGTCGGGATTCAGTTGAGGCCACTAGGATTAGTTGTGCCGGAGCCTATGAAGAATGCCCAGAGGAGATCTCATGACAAACCTTGCGATGACACTCTATCTAGGACAACTATTGTTAATTGTTTTATATGTATGGTTCTGTGAACATACTTGATCTACTTTATGTCTAGAAGCAATATGACCTATGTCAGTGATGTTGGAGTTGTACTTGATTTGTACTTTTATTGTGCTTGAGTTGTACTTGTTAATTCATTTGGTTGGTTATAATAGTATGAGTCAGTATGAGTCTACCTTTGGTTAGTGGTTGTAGATCTTAGTCTATATTACTTTGTTACTATCTCCTAGAATGGGGGTTGGGCCTTCGGGTACCACATTGGTAGAGTGGAACATGCACCAAAACCGTTGGATCCCCATCGATCTTCAGTACTTGGTGGCGAGACATCCAGATGGATAGCTCGCAGTTCTTGTTGTAATTTCTTGCATTGTAATATTTCAGTTTGTATATGATACTTTATCCCTCTTTTGTAAGAGGTGGAGTTATGTAATTGTAATACATTTGTACTAGTGTCTCATTCTGTGAATGAGTGATGTAACTATTGGATTAAGATAATGTTTATGAGATTGTATCTTGGTTGATTATTTTATTATGTTATGTGGTATTCTTATGATGTATGATGTTTATTTCATAAAGTTCATAAAGCTATGGTTATATGTAATATTTATGTGTGGGTTTAAAGTAATCCTAACCTTGTAGTCTTAGAGGTTGTTGTTAATTAGTAAGTGAATGTGTATGTTAAATGTACTTTATAAAAAAATAAAAATTGGTTCACTTATGATGTTAATTGCAACTTCCTTTAAGGTTACTTGGCAGGGCATTACATAGACACATTCATACACATGAGTTAGAACTAGATAACTGATTAGTTGTGACATAGAGTCCTCTCGTAGAAATGATCAGACACCGAACCCACAGATAACTAGCAGATTTAAAAATAGATCTTGAGTCAGAAGGTAAGTGAATGACTTAGATAACTAAATGATAGAAGAATGTGACATAAATAATTAATTAATTATTTAAGTGTTAATTTAATTCAAAATTTGAAAATAAAAGATTTAATTAAATAAATAAACATAATTTATTTAATTTGACTGTTGTAAAGGTGGAATTGAATAAATTAAATAATAAATATTTAATTATAATCGAAATATGACAAAAGGGTAATTAAATAAAAAAATATTTAATTAAGAAGGAAGAATTAATTAATTGGTGACATAATTAAATAATTATGATTTATTGAATTAATCAAGTTGAATAAAGGAATTAATGAATTAATGAATTAATTAAAAAGGGGTATTTAATTAATAGAGGAAATATATGTTAGAAAGGTAATTGAATAATAAACATTATTTAATCATGACCACGGATATTATAAAATTATGTTGAAAGTGGTGTTCATAGGCCTTGATCGATTTTCGGTTTCTACATATTGTATATTAATATTAACATTTCATAACATATATCAATATTAACATTAATATATATAATAATATATTATATGTATGATGCAGGGGCATCCTTTGATGCACCTTTTTGGTAAAAAAATGTTGTCCTATTGAAAATTTTGATTTTCATTTTGTTCTTGGTCAATAAGTTCATTTAAGTCCATTCTATGATGTTTTGGTGTCATGTTGTAAAAAGTTGAAAAAAGGTTACAAAATGTTGTCAAAATGTTGTCAAAAACTTGCAAATGTTGTCATTAGTGTTAAAAAAGGATTAAGTGGTCATTTTTTCAATTTGGAATGGTTGTAATAAGATAAATATACAATTTAATCTTGAGAACAAGGGTTGGAGAGGAGTTTGAATGATAAATACTTCATTTTGCACATCCATTCTTGCATTTTTCTATGTAAATCAATTGTAATAAGCATTGTATAGACTAATATAGTTTGCTAAAATCCTAAAACAATGTTGTTAACTTTATAATTCTTTAGGTTTGACTGATTTTCATTATGTTTTGTGAAAGTTATGATAAAGTTAGTGACTGTCATGTATAGAATTTTATTGTGAAACATAAAGAAAATTTCTTGGTACAATTTTGTACAACCTATTACTACCAAGGGCAAGCATGTGGATGATAAAGCAATGGACTATAGAATTATTTTTTTTGAAATTATTTCATTAATTTTTGCAAAGGTTATAGCCATTTTTGTATTGATACGTCCAAACCCTACCTAGGATCTCCAAAAACACTTAAAAATTCATATATTTTCTTTCCACCATCAAAAAGTCATGAAAATTGGTAGAAAGTTTTTCTTTTAAGGATATCTAAAAACCCTTTTGGGCTTAAAACTTTAAAAAAATTCAAGTGTGAGGAACCAATGACAGTGTGCTCTCATTTTCTTGAAATAGTCAAGAAACCCTAGGTTGCTTGGTGATCGAACAAATATTTGCATAGTTTGATCATGGCTGAGTGTAGAATTGGTGAGACATATTATAAAAGGGTTGAAGTGTCCAAGAAATCTTATATGATTTTTTTATCCTTATTGAATGCCTATTATTCTATGTTGGAAATGTTCCAAAGTTGAACTAGGATGCACCAACATCATTATTGCTAATGAATCATTGTATGGAAAGTGTTAAGTGAGTTTAGTTTGAGTTGTTTTCTCTTCATCATTTTGGTATAAGAGTCAAAAGATCTTCGGGAAATGATTTATTATTTTGGTTAATGTGGTTTAGTGAGATTTGATGTGTAATACCCCTTCGTTTTGCTTCTTGTTCAGTTTGCTTTATGCTATGTTTGGTTGCAGCTACCTTGATACTAGATACATTTTGTTATGATGTTTCGATCACTACTATTGAGCAACAATTATTATTGTGTGATGTGTTGACCTAATTAGTGTTTCTCATGTTTTAATGGATTAATGATGTTGTAAAGTTAACATGAGATGTTATTATGAGATTATTGGATTATGATGGAAGTGTCAGTTTCGATGAGTGTATTGGTAAAGAAGACGGGTTCGCATCACTCGCTTGCTAGCGCCCTACAAATCCATGATTTCTCTTTCACGGTGTGTATTATATGTTGGATATATTGTATGATGTTGTTTACTTGGTTTTAGGATTGCAAGTACATGACATCGACTCCACCTGGTTTCATAGGTTTGAACGTGTCGATCCAACGGCTAAGTTGAACGAAAGATAGTAGATAGGTAACTTGTGTCAAGTCTACACCCTAGCCATAGTGTGTCATCAATTGTGTGTGTCAAGTCATTCATTGCCTTGCTTTAATCTTATTTAATTATGAAGGATTCTTGATTTGGAAATAGATATCAAGAATAATTGCATTTAAATCATGTTGATGGTTATTTAATTTAAATAATGCAATGTAGATAAAAGTTTCTATTTAAATTAATTAATTATATTTAATTTATTTAATCAATTAAATTTAATCCAAGGGGGTTGAATTTAGTGATTAAATAATTAAATTAATTAATTAAACGTGGTGCAAGAAAATGAAAGGAAATAAAAGAATTAAAATTAATTTTGGAATTTAATTTCAACATGTGGGAATTAAATTAGAAATTGTAATTAAATGTTTATTTGGGAAATGAGTTTCAACTTTGGAAATTAATTTATTATTTGAAATCACATTTTAAATTGAAAGTGGGTTTTCAAAAATTGAAATTGAAATTGAAATTAAAATTAATATCTAATTTGCATGCAATGTGAATTAGGGTTGTAAAAATTGAAATTGAAATTAATATCTAATTTGCATGTAATGTGAATTAGAATTGTATTAGGTATTTTTTATTTATAAAGAAGGCATGTTTTAATTTGAGGGGAGAAAGTTTTTAGAAAAAAATCATTTTTACAGCAGAGAAGAAATTTTGGAAAAATTTGCACAAAGGAAGGGTTTGAAGAAAGTTTGATTGTAGAATTGATTGGAGAAAAGATTGTTTGCATTTGTTGGGTTTTGGATTGGATTCATTGGATGATTGAAGAAAAATTCAAGAAATATTTGGAGGAGGCTTGTAGTAGAAATTCATCTCTTCCTGTAGCTTCTTGAACCAAGTTTTCTTCTGTGTTTTTATTGTTCTTGATTGTTTTTAAAATAGTAGTGATTAAATATTTGTTTGTTAAATCTGTTTTAGAAAATAAATTTGTTGTTAGAAGAAAAGTATCAAATAAATTTGCAGCTTTTGTTTTGTGAAAATTCTTGAGTGAAAATTGTGAAAACCTTAGTTAAATTTAATTTGTTTGAGGAAATCGATTATTTTGTTTTGGATTCAAATATAGAGATTGAACAATGTTTTTAGAATGTTTTTAGAAAATGAAACTCTTTGTTTAGTATTAAAAATCGGATTTTAAATCCGTAGGGTAGTTATATTTTTCATGGTAAAATGGTTTGGTTGCGTCATATATAGCTCCACTTACGCAAACTGGGTTGTTAGGAAATTTAAAGAGTTTCTGTATCTTAGAATTTTCTTATCTCTATAAAAAAATCGCAAATACCCAGATCGTAGTTTTTGAGTTATGCTTGAAACAAGAGACTATTGTTAAGTTATTTTTCCATGACTGCTTTGATAATAAAATATTAATAAATTGATATTTATAAATATTAATATTTTATGTATTCTTATTAGAATATTAAAATATTATTTGATAATATTTTATATTATAATTTATAATATTAAAATATTATATTTATTTATATTATTTTAAATAAAATTTGTAGATTAGATTAGTGGAATTAAAATTATAAATGTATGGGGAAATTATTATTTATTTCAAAATGACATGTTAAAGTTTAATTTTAAGGAGTTAAATATTTGATTTAAAAAATGCATAATTTAGAATTTAATTGTGAAATTTAAATTGATGTGTAAAAGGTCCAATTATTAATCTGATTTAATTGGAAAAATATATATATGATATTGGGTTATAGTCTAAATATTGATTTTATTTTAACACAATAAGTCATGGAAGAGACCAAATGTTAATTTGATTAATTTTATAATGATTTAATTTGCAAGGACAATTGGTTATTTAATTTAAAGCGAAATGTTTTAAGTTATAGATGAAAATACTTATTTTGTTAAGAGCAATTAGAAAATTTAATATTAGTGTAATTTCTCCTCTATCTGAAAAGATGAATTCTTAATTCAGTTTTGTCGATATAATGAATTACGTAATGAAATGAGAAATGGATTTAGAGTATCCAAACGTAGTTCTTCTATGGCCTTCAATGATTAGTATGTATGAAAAATGTATAGAGAAAGATATTTTTGTAATGGAAGTAATTACTTGACTTAAAAAGAAAATATATTGAAAGGTATATATATCCGTGAGTATTTTCAATCAGTATTTACCTTGTTTTATTTAAGTGCATGTAATTTAGCTTTGCATGAAGATTTTAAAAGATAAGTTTTGAATGTATGGTCAAAATTGATAAAGAAAAGGATATTTAAATATATTGAAGAATTATAGAAATATTTATATTTGAATGTTTTGATTAATTAATGAGATCTAATTGGAAACAGTATGAGTGCATGGTTAATTAGTTAAGCCAAAATATATTTTAATACACTAAGATATTGATGTTTTTAAATAGAGAATTGAAAAGATATAGATTTTGGATAAAAATTGAATACAATAATGGCAATAGTTTATGTTGTATTAGAAGTAAATCTAGGAAATGAATATTTTGGAAAAGGCAAATATTTATTATATTTTATTTATTTCCATAGGGCAATTTGATCGTTGTGAATGGAATATTAAAGAATATATGTAATTAAATTTATTAAGATATATATTTGGTTTCTATATAATATGGAGCATATATATATATATTAAGTGTAAATTCATTATCGTATTTTATTTTATTAAGATGCATGCAATCTATTATTGAATAGAGGTTTAAAAAATGTTTTGATTAGTGTATATGGGAAAATGGATAGAGAAACAATATTTTATTATATTAAAGTGATAATGAATGTTTTAAATAAAAAATTGAATGAGATGTAAGATTTGGTTAGGAAATGGAAAGAGTTTACTTGCATGGATTCGTGTCGAATTAAAAGTAAATTAAGAAGTGGATTATATGGATGAGGCAAATAGTTATTTTAGTTTATTATATTTCAATTAGGGAAATTAATTTATTGTGAATAAAATATGAAGGAGATATGGATTTAGTATATCCAAAAAAATAGTAATGCTCTTGTGATTGCTTGAAATGTTCTAGTTTTCTGTATTTCATAAGTGGATGTAAGTTTAAAGTGTTTAAGACTTCCTATAATGGAAATAGAAATATGGGTATCTGATTATTTGAGTTAAACCTGTAAATGTGTCGTTGACCTTGTTAATGTTACCTATTGAATGAAAATGGATTTAGAAAATCCAAATATTAGAATTGATTAATAACTTGAATGTTTTTGTTGCTATGTCATCAAGTTGCATTGTGGGATATGGGGATATTGTGTTAGTCCAAAATTGTAAGTCTTCTAGAGGATCTTAGAGGATAAGGGTTGTTGAATCTTTATACCATCTAGTTGTTTTCCCTTGGGTACTGCATGGCGTCTTTTCAGTTTTACCCGGTTTTCATGAATGGGGATGTTTTGTACCTCCTGTGAAAGGACTGGACTATGTGTTTGTTGCCTCTAAGATGTTTGGAGTGTGTTCTATTATTTGTATCCTCCTAGAGTTGGAGTGGTTATGTTTTCTAATTTGTGTGCACTTGAGATTCCCTTGGTGATTGGTATTTGCATACGTGTATTGTTCTCTAAACATACTTGGTCGATTTTATGTTTGGAAGCAAAGTGACCTATGTCAGTGATATTAGTATTGTACCTGAGTTGTACTCGTTTGGTTCATTTGTTTGGTTATGTTAGTATGAGTCTACCTTTGGTTAATGATTGTAGATCCTTGTCCATGTTATGTGGTTACTATCTCCTAGCACGGGGGGTGGGCCTTCGGGTACCACATTGGTTGGGTGGAACATGCACCAAAACCATTGGGTCCTCATTGATCTTCAGTTCATGGAGGCAAGACATCCAGATGGACAGCTCGCGATTCTATTGTATTTTCTTGCATTGTAATATTTCTATTTGTGTAAGTTATTTTATCCCTTTTATGTTTATGACGTGAGATTATGTAATTGTTATACTTTTGTACTATTGTCTCATTCTGGGAATGAGGGATGTAACTATTAGATTAAGTTAATGTTTATGAGATTGTATCTTGGATGTTCATCTTATTATGTTATGTGGTATTCTTATGATGTATGATGTTTATTTCATAAAGGTTATAATGTTATGGTTATATGTAATATGTATGTGTGGGTTTAAGTAATCCTAAGCTTGTAGTCTTAGAGGTTGTTGTTAACTAGTAAGTGAATGTGTATGTTATTACACTTTATAAAAAAAAAAATTGGTTCACTTAAGTCGTTAATTACAACTTCCTTTAGGGTTACTTGGCGGGGCATTACATGATGTTTAAGGATGACTCTTAATGAGAAGAAATATGGGAAAAGGGCATCACCATTATTAAATACATTGTTCAAAGTGGTAGAGAGGTTACATGAGAAAGAAATGGTAGCTAAGAAAGAAAGGAAGTTGGAAAAGGATAGATTATTCTAGACTACCTACAAGTCCAAAGGTAAATGTTGTCAATTTGTGAATTTAGATAAATGCAGGGATAATATTATTTCTAAATATATGGTAGATAAACTAGGTTTGGAAAGAATACAACACCCCACACCCTATTCGATGATTTTGCTTCAAACAGGTAACCAGCTAATCATACGTGAGAAATTTAAGGTTGATTTTCACATAGGGAATTATAAGGATGAAATAGTTTGTGATATTATGCATTTGGATGTATGCTAGCTTGTATTTGGAAGGTTGTGTCATTATAATAGGGCAACAAAGTATAAAAGAAAAAAAACACATATGAGTTGGACAAAGATGGGAATAAATATGCATTAGTAGCCTTGAAGGATGAGTGCACAAGAATTGAAAGCTTGTTTTTAAGTGAGAAGACAAATGTACGACAGTATGAAGCAAGGAAAAATGAGGTAATGGTTGAGGTAAAAAATAAATAAATCAACATGTTGTATGAAAAACTAGTTGAAAAAGAAATGGAAGAAATTTATTTTGAATTTTATCAAGCTAATAAAAGTAATAGTGGCATTGATGTTGAATTGGGTGATGCTCAAGGAGAAGAAGTGATAGCAAAAGAAGTTGTAGAGGACTCAAGGATAGTCCAAGGAGAGAAAAAATTTATGGAGGGTAAGGAGATAGCATGGTTCTCAAGAGAGGAATCGAAAGTTGAGAATGTTGATGTCAAGGATAACAAACTAATGGATGAGAAATTCAAAAATGAAAATGAATGCTTGAGTAAGGTTGAGATTGAGCCAAAGATTTTGGAGAATAATGAAGAGAAAAGAATGTATGGAAAACAACATGAGCTAGATGAAGAAGAGAAAATATGAAGAAGAAGAGTATGATTTCTTTAATATGTTTGTTTCCTATGTAGGTAAAGAAGACAAAGTGGATGAAAGAGAACATAAAAATCCAATTGCAGGGTAAGTGAAAGAAGTTGAGTCCATGAAATGTGGAAGTTTTTTCCTTAGCCAAAAAAATAAAATTAGCTTGCCAAAAACGGGATCCTTATTTTTAACAAATGGGATCCCGCTTTTAGAAAACAGGATCTCGTTTCGCTTCGAGATCCTAAGCCTAAATTCTAAATGGTATCATATTATTTAAAAATTAGGATCTCATTTATTACTAGGTCTCAAACTGATAGATGCGAAATGAGATCCCGATCTTTACAAAATGAGAACTTGATTTCTATAGATCAGGATCCCATTTTCAAGTGGTATTTATTTTAAAAAAAAAGAGAAACTCTGTTATTAGCAGAGTTCGAGATCTTGATTCAACAGAGAGATATGCTATGAAAATGACCTCCAGGTATGCCTGTATGCCCAAAATTTGTGTTCTTCCATTTTTTTTGAATTTTTTAATATAAAAGTAGGTTTTAGCATATTCTTCTTCTATTTATTTCTTTTATGTATTTTTTTTACATTAAATAGAAGAAATGATAATTTGTATAACCGATCTAGAAAAAATGAAATGAAACCCTCTAGAAATGAAAAAATCATCCTTAATTTCAATGTCCCTAATTTGAAAACCCTAATTTGAAATGATAATGATAATGGGACTAGTGGTTCATTACAATTGATATAATTTTCAATTTTTTTTTACAAATTTAGTTAGAAAATTCCTAAATCCTTGTATGTAATCCATTTCTAGTTTTCACTTAATTAGATAATATGTGCATTCATTTCTATTTTATTTTTTGATCTCTCTTAGTCATTCCTTTTTACCATTTCATGTTTTCATGTGTTGTCTCTTGTCTTTCAACAATATTAGCTCTCATTATAGTCAATAAGTTGTTAACTAGGCTTCTATTTTACTATAAACTCTCAATTTTCATTAGTTACCTAGACACTAAAAGAATCTAAATATTTTTATTTTCTTTCTTTTAGGTTCTTTCAATTCCAAAAAATCCAAAATAAAATAACATTCAACATTAACTAATTTTATATCATAAAATTCATTTATGTGGGAAATATTCAACTTTATCATAGTATATTAAACTTCATATATATATATATATATACACACACACACACACACACACACACACACATACACACATACACACACAATCAATATACAATCAATATATCAAATCAATATTAAACTTCACCAAATTTTATTCATTTGAGCCATCATTTTCTCCTAGGACCTTACTACATAGATCCCCTTAATCCATCGTATGACCCTAAACCATCAACCAATGTCTTAAGGGGTCCTCATATGATATTTATTAAGGGGGTCAAAGAATTTGTCAAAATTTGGCGAAGTTTCCCAAGACAACCAAATTTAACAATAATAAGATCATGCAAGATTATAATATGAATGAGATTTCATGAGAGGTTGGTCAGTCAAAAAAAAATCTATCTCAACAAAATATTTCATAAGAAAATTTGGTTCACTAACTTTCAAGTCTATTATTCCAAGGGCCACCCAAACTTTACCCTAAGTTCCCTAAACCATAAACCCTGAACTCTAAAATCTAAACCCTAAACCCTAAAGCATTCATTTTTTCCTAGGACCTTAAATTTAAATTTGGTTGCCTTGGGAAACTCCACCAAAGTTTTCTTCCTTTGTGTCATGTCATTTTTTCCTAGGACCTTACTACGTAGATCCCCTTAAGAAATCCTATTACCCTAAAGCCATCATTTTTTCCTAGGCCCTTAATGAAATTTGGTTGCCTTGGGAAACTTCACCAATTTTTATTCACTTTAGCCATGTCTTTTTTTCCTAGGACCTTACTACATAGATCCCCTTAATCCATCGTATCACCCTAAACCCTAAAGCCATAATTTTTTCCTAGGCCCTTAATGAAATTTGGTTGCCTTGGGAAGCTTCACCAAATTTTATTCGCTTAATCCATGTCATTTTATCCTAGGACCTTACTACATAGATCCCCTTAATCCATCCTATCACCCTAAACCCTAAAGCCATAATTTTTTCCTAGGCCCTTAATGAAATTTGGTTGCCTTGGGCAGCTTCACCAAATTTTATTCGCTTAATCCATGTCATTTTATCCTAGGACCTTACTACATAGATCCCCTTAATCCATCCTATCACCCTAAACCATAAACTAATGTCTTAAGGGGTCATAATATGACATTTCTTAAGGGGATCACAAAAGTTGTCAAAATTTGGTGAAGTTTCCCAAGGAAATCAAATTTAACAATAATAAGATCATGCAAGATTATAATATGAATGAGATTTCGTGAGAGGTTAGTTAGTAAAAAAAAGAGCTATCTCAACCAACAATTCCACAAGAAAATTTTGTTCACTAACTTACAAGTCCATTATTCCAAGGGCCACCCAAAATTCACCCTAAGTACCCTAAACCCTAAACCTAGAACTCTAAAATCGAAACCCTCAACCCTAAAGAATTCATTTTTTCCTAAGACCTTAAAATGAAATTTGGTTTCCTTGGCCAACTCCACCAAATTTTATTCCCTTAAGCCATGCCATTTTTTCCTAGGGCCTTACTACATACACCCCCCTAAGCCATCCTATTACCCTAAGCCTTAAACTCTAAACTCTAAACCATCATTTTGACCTAGGACCTTAATGAAATTTGGTTACCTTGGGAAACTTCAAAAAAAATTATTCACTTAAGCTAGGTCATTTTGTTCTAGGACCTTACTACATAGATACCCTCAAGCCATCCTATTACCCTAAAACCTAAATCCTAAACTCTAAACCCTAAAGCCATCACTTTTTCTTAGGCCCTTAATGAAATTTGGTTACCTTGGGAAAATTCACCAAATTTAATTCACTTAAGCCATGTCATTTTGTCCTAGGACCTTACTACATAGATCCCCTTAAGCCATCCTATCACCCTAAATAGTAAAATGATGTCTTAAGGGGTCCTAATATGACATTTTTTAAGAGGATCAAAGAAGTTGTTAAAATTTGGTGAAATTTCCCAAGACAACTAAATTTAACAATTATAAGATTGTGCAATATTATAATATGAATGAGACTTCATGAGGTTGGTTAGTAAAAACAAGAGCTATCTCAACCAAAAATTCCACAAGAAAATTTTGTTCACTAACTTGCAAGTCCATTATTCCAAGGGCCACCCAAACTTCACCCTAAGTTCCCTAAACCCTAAATCTTGAACTCTAAAATATAAAACCTAAACCCTAAAGCATTCAGTTTGTCCTAGGACCTTAAAATTGAATTTGGTTGCCTTGGAAAACTCCACCAAATTTTATTCCCTTAATCCATGTCATTTTGTCCTAGGACCTTACTACATAGATCCCCTTAAGCCATATTATTACCCTAAATCTTAAACTCTAAACTCTAAACCATCATTTTGACCTAAGACCTTAATGAAATTTGGTTACCTTGGAAAAACTCACTAGATTTTATTCACTTAAGCCATTTAATCTTCTCTTAGGACCTTAATACATAGATCCCCTTAAGCCATCTTATTACCCTAAACCCTAAATCCTAAAATCTAAATTGTAAACCCTAAAGCATTCATAAATTGTCCTATATTAATAGTTATTTGTTTCTTCATTCAACTAACATGCCTTAGACATAAATGAGGCTTACAGATTTTATAATTTGTATTCAATTAGGCCATTTATATTGAATGGTTGAAGGATATTTCCTAAACATGTATCTTACATTTTGAAATTAAAAATCTAATGCATGTTCACTTATATCTTAGAGATCACATGGATCAATTCAATAATATTTGTAATCCATCTCCACTCCATCTCCACAACCTTCACCTCCACCTCCACCCACTCAACCTCATAACCCCCCACCTCCACCACCTAAAACCGATGGTGCTCACTTGCAACCACAAATCAATGTTGATGTTAGAACCATTCAGGATAAAATCAACATTATTCAAAATGAAGAATGTATCACACGAGCTTTGAGGATGTTTTCATCTAGGATGAAATTTTTTGTTGATGTTGTTAGGGCTATGGATGGGATCTTAGATGAGCATCGAAAATGGCTAGAGGAGAGGAGAACTTTCGATTATGAAAATGAAAACATAAAGAAATGAAGAGATGTAGTAGAGAGCCATAACACTTTATAAATAAAGACAATGATCATATATTTATTAATTTATGAATTTTGTTCGATGGATATATTGTGTAATGAATTTATGAATTTGGTTGGATGGATATTTTTAGTGACATGAATTTATGAATTTGGTCAAATTTATGAACTTATAATGATGAATTTATAATAATATATATTTTATGACTATCTACTAGATCATGATTTCTCCTATTGGAAAAATTAAATATATATATGCATTAGACATAAATGAGATTTTTGTGTATTTTTTAAGTTTATTTTTAGTATGTACATGTATTAAAACTACATAGTTCTAGATCTTATATTTTGAAATTTTTATGTACACATAGTTTAGTTGAATGATGTATGCATGCATTATGCATCGTATTTTTTATTTTAAATGTATGTACATGTTAAATTTTGAAATTTGTATGCACATGCTCAAGTGAAATCAATATATGTATGTGTATGTATATGTATGCACATCCTATTTAAACAAATTTGCATGTACATGTTTCAAATTTAACTATTTCTTGTAATTTTGTACGTTTGTATGTTAATTTTGTATAATTTAATGTAGGTGAATACTTATATAGATATCATGGATAAATTTAACATTGATGATATCATCAATCCAGAACCTCAACAACCTCAACAACCTCCACCTCCACCCCCCTCCACCTTCCCCTCCACCCCCTTCACCTCATATCCCACCTCCACCCCCCAATGGATTAGATGAGGCTCGCTTGTGAGCATGTATAAATACAAAAATGGCATCCATTCAAAACCAAATAAATGATATGAAAAATGAAGCATTGATTCCACCACATGTGAGATGTTTTGTATATGTGATACAAGACATTGTTGATTCCATTAAGACTATAGATTCTGACTTAGGTAGGAATCGAGAAGATAGAGAGGAGATGAGACAATTTTATGTAGATGGTCTCTTGTATAAATAAATTTTGGACCTAAAAATAACAAAATCCCATCTGGCCCCTTATTTTATCAACCCTAATACTCAACAACTCATTCTTGCCAATAAATCTAGAATATCCATGAGCTGTTGTATACATCCACAAATGAGTGCAAATTTTTTGGATCAATGGTATATGGTATTTGATAGTCCACCACACACTAATTTGAAGGTCCCATTATATTTTTTGAGGAAAACTATATGTAGAGTTTGTTATGAGGAAAAAGTCCAATTATTTTGATTTTAAACCATTTCAGGGTGTTGGTGGTGATATGCCACAATAGAGGTTAGGGGAAAGGGTTGATCCCCAATTCCCCATGCATGAACAACCCCTTGTTTCTCCTCTTGGTCTTGCCATTCCCACACTTGTGCATCAACATGTGGTGGTATCAACATTAGGATCCGTCAGTACGATCAAAAGAGACCTTGATTAGCATGCTTCTATGATAGCAGGTAGGGAGCATAGAGACCATGATGATGAAGTGTTTTATGGAGATATTCCTAGTACCAGTCCACACATGTCAAGACCACATGTATGTACAGTGAAATTTATTTCACGAACCACTAGATTTTGCGGTTATCTTTCCTTCGTGGCTTCGCCTTGTGTTTTATTGCTCGAAATTTTTTTGTGTTTGCCGCATGGCCTCCAAACGGAGATTCTTGCCACTCCATATCACTTTGCCTCTACTAAGTTCCATGTGTGTGACAGGTGGCTTTCTCTGGTCATTTCTCGAGTTGGGCCCACTATGTAGTTATTTTCACTTGGCGTCACCCACGTGGCTTCCTCTCAGAGCTTTTCTCTGGGGCATCCCTCATTCTTTTACCAAGATCCGTGTGCTCAATGCATGGCATATTATTGTGCATCAGTTATCTAGGAATCACCGTTTGTGTCATTTGTTCTCTTTTGCTTCCGTATTTTGTTCTTTGATGCCACATGTCCTTTACTACTACTGCATGGACTTCTTTTCTTAGAGGATGAATTTTTTGGCACGTTGTTGGGCGATCGTCCTATTCAGTGTCGGCTCGAGGAGATTTTGAATGTCGATGTTTTTCTAGGGCATATTTCTCAATGTGGCTTTTAGGCAGTGAGATGGCTTATTTAAGCAACTCTTTTTCTCTTTTATTAGGTTGTTGTTGGATAGACAAAAAAATTCCCGATTACTAGGAATAGCCTTTGTAATATTTCTATTGAACTTGAAGTTTGTAGACTATGCTAATCAATTCGGCCATTTATGCTTTTCATGCATTTGATAAGATTTTTAGACTGTGTTTTTAATTTTTTACAACATATGAATGTTTGTTCTTCAAATTTTGTAATCTTATATAGCTTAATAAATACAGATCATGTTTGAAATCTTTTGTGTTGGCCAAATTTGTATTAGATTATGTTATGCAATTTAAGGGTATTTTTATGTCGGTAGTGCTTCTGGATAATCTATTTGATAGACAATAGTTTATGTTTCAAGCCTTTTCTTTCCACACTATGCCCAAGTAATTTCATTCATGATTTGGCGCATCGCCTTTAGTCTAGATTGTAATATTTCCTATTGTCTTTCTAAACCTTTTTCCTCCCCCACTAAAAATGAGGAGTCGGCTTCAATAAAATCTAGAGGTCACCTAGTTAAGCGTACTATGTCCCCTAGTAGCTAAGTTTCCCATAATATTGTTTCCCCTTGTTAAATTTGGCATCAACAATTATTTTTTTGGAATGCCCCATGGGATGCTAACTAACACATTCACTCAATATATAAGTGTGTATGAGCCATATGCCCATAACTAGGTCACAAATTGCAAGATCTCCCAACCTAATTGTACCACCGTTAGTTTTTTCTTCATCCAAAAGCTCGGCAAGGTAGTCCTTCACCTCCCGCTTATCCTCCATCCCCTGCACCTATGGCCGCTAGAGATTATGTAGCCTAGGATGCTGGTAGCCCTTTAGTAGCGCCTATTCCTCCTATAGTATGGTATCCAATCCCCAATTTTGCATTAAAAACTATCCCTAAGTATTCTAAGGATAAATCGAAGACACTGACATAGCACTTGCAAGATGTGGCAGACATGTGTCTAGTTCATGGTGTTTCTAATGAAAATGTAGCTCTAACATTGCTTCCTGCCTCATTCCAAGGAAAACACGTTCAATTGGTATAAAAATCTTCCGCCTAATATGATTGCTACTTGGGATGATCTTGGAACCCCATTTTAGGAGAATTTTTCAAATACTAGCAATAGGTCTTCGCTATATCATCAAGTGACCAGCATAAAGAGAGCTCCTAATGAAGCTCTGCTTGACTTCAACATGTGGTTTCATTCAACTTGGCAAAGAGTTCCTGTTTGTAGTCGGTCGCCTCCAGAATTTTTGTTCATGTTCTATTTGAAGTCCATTAATGTTGATATTTCCATGATGCTATAGGCTCTTGGTGGAGATACTCTACCCGATGTTTATGGTCTTGTTGTTATTATGAAGAATAACCTTATTTATGCTAGAAAGTTGGCACCAAGACCCATCATGCTATTGTTCCCAAATTAAATATTGTTGAAGCTAAAGCAGCTTTGACCAATGCTCCTACAAATCCTCCCCAGTCTATGTGTGTTTACACAAGAACGATGCCGAGTGTAGATCCAGTTCCTAACCCCTTGATGGCCGAGATGAATGAGATGAGAGAATAGATGTAGACTATGAAAAATGAATTGATTACCATGAAGCACCAACAATATAGCTATCAGAAGCCATCTTACCAAAATGATCAAGGTAGAAAAACTCCTTACCAATCAAATCAGTGGCAAGATAGAACACACAGAAATACTGAAGCTCAGCTGAATAACCAAGTTATTCCAATAACCTTTCCAATGCAAACCATCCATCCTAGTTCAAGTAAAGAGCTAGTGGTAGGACAAAATAACCTAGCCGAGGACACTAATTCATGGTTTTTTCCATTTAATGATGCACACATGCCCCAAAATTGTTAACGGGGGAATTTTCAATAGAATATTGTAGAGCAACATAGACAAAGCAACACACGTAATCTTGGAAACTAGTCATATGCCTCTCAGTAGATGGATAATGCAGTCCTCACTACTCAAATGTAGGGGATGTCCATAGAGCAAGAGTTAGATATAGTTCCAGACCAAGTGCTCTTTTCATGGATGGAAGGAGAAGAATCATCATTTTTGAATGGCATTCCTATAACTCAAGTGCCCTAAGTGCAATCTAACTACAACATGCATTAAAAGTGTAGACTCATCAAAGAATTCACATCTCTGTGAACCAATGCTCCATCTCAGTTGACACCCAATTCATCAGCAAGCCCATTGTCAGTCCCATAGTAGTCTAA
>CM021110.1:389598574-389787673 GCA_007115665.2 Sequoiadendron giganteum
TTTATCTTTGATTTTTTTAATTTATTTGTCATTTTTTCTTTTCTTAATCTATCATTCTCTCCCTCCCTCTATTTATCTTATTTTTTTGGTTTTTCTTAATTTTATTTATTTCCCCTTTTTCTATCTCTATTTATATCTTTCTTTTTTAACTTTTTTCTCCTTTTTAGTGTTCTTTATGAATTATGGGGATTGGTCCAAGGATTGTTGACCTTAGATTTTGGATTCTAGACCCTAGAATTTAGATCTAGTAACATGGATTTTGTACCATTCTTCCTAGAACTTGAACAATGTGCCTTGGGTATGCAACCAAAGAACTTAGAGCCTTGAGATATTAGAAGTTGAGCCCTAGACTTGTAGACCTTTGACTTGTAGACTATGTAATTTAGACAAAGAAACCTTGATGCCTACCCTTAACCCTATAGCTTGCAACTTAGAGTCACAAACCTTTAAATAAGAAACCTTTACCCTAGATATAAGAAAATCTTGAATGTTTGAACCTAAAAATTGGAACCTTATGCTCTAAAACACATACTCTAGAATTATGGACCATGAACCCTAGATCAAAAAACATTTACTCTATGCTATGGACCCTAATGCAACTTATCTATTAGGTCCCACCTTATCGGCATGTCAGGGAGCTTCCACCCATCCTTCTATCAACTGTCAAGGATCGAGGATCCCATGTTCTTCATACCACACCAATAATAATACCTTCAAGATGCGAAGAGAAAAAACTACATTAGATCATTGGGTGTCAGATTTCACACATACTTCATACCACTCATCACACCTTTTGGTAAGACACAAACATCCCTCTTGACTTACGAACACTGATGCCTTTTCAGGGGTTGAGGTTCAACTTTATTACATACTCCATACACCATGCTACTTACCTACCATTTAGTAAGGCACAACCCATACCTCTAACTCGTGATACCTAATAAAGTATTGAGTATCATCCATCTCGACTTGAAAACATCGATGCCTTTTTTGGGGTCAGGGTTCAACTTTCCTGCATACTCGATACTCCATGCTGCTTACCTACCATTTGATAAGGCACAATTCATACCTTTAGCTTGCAATTCTTGATAAAGTCCTAAGTGGTGTCAGTCATTAATGCTCTCGACTTTCGGGATTTCATCTTTCACCATACTTCATAACCTATCAAGGAAAAAACCTTAACTTCAACTTGTGATGCCTGAAACCTCTTCAAGGTTCGAAGATCCTCCATACCCCTTCCTTCAAATACAAATATAAGCAATGATCCCAAAGTTGGAAGTCCAAAATACTTTGTAGCTAGTGAATTTTCTTCATAACTCTGATAGACTCGGTAATAGGTGTAACCGAGGCTTGAATAATTTGGAATTTGCAAACTCATGTGAAGTGGCATCTTAGGCAATACTCTAGTGAATTCAAATTCCATATTATGATGACCTTGTGTACCTACAAAATAAAGTACTAGAAACCAATTTTTTGAAAAATCTAACAATCTGATCTCCAAACTTTGAAAACAACCCCTCACTACCAATTCCCATTTCCTTTCCATATTGCTACAGTGCATATATTAATCATCCAAATGCTAATTTTTTTTAGCACAAACCAAAGCAACCCCTACACTACAAAAATGTATCCCTTTCATAAATATGAATTAAGGAATTTTCTATGCCTTAATTATTTCCACTAGTTAAGGAAAGTCTTTCACTCCTACATCATTGCCAAAACAATAAAAGGCACCCTTATCACAACCTATGTTAGCTAAAGCATCTACTAAATTATTACCTTCTCGATATGTATGAGAGATTTGAACTTCTTTGAATTATCCAATAATGACCAAGATTCACTTAGAATATAACTTAATCTCCAGTTGTGGATTTTCTTTCCCTTACAAGCATTGATGACCAATAATGAATATCCTTCTATATGAAATTTTTGTAGACCTAGTTCCTTTGCTAATTGTAAACCTTGAAGAAGTGCATGTGCCTCTACCATGTTATTAGTATTGTTCACCAATTGTGTTGGTTTGGAAGCTATCAATAACCCTTGACTCTTATGAATACAACACCCAACACCTGAAAGACCTGGATTGCCTCTTGAGGTACCATCAAAATTAAGCTTTTGAAAATACGAAGATGGTGGTATACATTTTATAGTTTCTCCATCAATATTTTTAACATTTGGCAAGTGCATGGATCCTTTAAAAGGTGGTGAAATATATTCCTAATGCTTTAAGAGATAATTATCCCAATATGTAAACAAGGAAGATACATTTTTACAATTTTGTACACAGGAATTGGTTACTTTTGATATAATTTTTTCAATTTTCATCTTGAGTTGATGCACTAAAGAGGGCTCTTTTCTAAAGATACATTTATTCTCTCCCACCAAAGACTCCAAATTATAATTGCTAGTGTCACCTTCCAAATACATGCAAACAAAGATGTTTTATGTAGATTTAGCCAACTTGAAAATAAATCCCACAATGTTTTGGGTAGAGGAAAACAAGCATTAAGTTTCCCCTTTATAAAATCCCAAAAGTCCTGAGCTACTAAACATTGCATAGAAAAGTGGCCCACTATTTCATTTTCCTCTTGAAACAACACACATCTAAAATATTCCGCAATCCCTAATTTGACCAATCTATCACTTGTCAAAATTATATTTCTCAATGCTAACCATGCAAAGCTTTCAGGATTTTGAAGGCCCATTGGATTCTAGAAAAAAAAGTATGCTCTATGAGATTGAGTAGGGAGAACATTAAAAATGATTGACTTATAACCTTGTTTCATTGAATAATTCTCATTTATGGATGGAACCCGAACTATTTTTTCTTGAGAAGATGAAAATACACACACCTCTATTTTAACATATGTTGCAACATGGATTTATAATTATATAGATATTGGTGTTGAGGAGAAGTCCTTTCATTTAATCAACCCGATCAAAACATCTACATAATACACATAGTCTTTAAATTTCACCCCCCAAGTTGTTGATAACACCTTCTCTACTACTTGTAATTCTTGAATTAAAGTGAAACAGGGGAAACCACTCCAAGAATCCTTCCAAAATTGTTCATCCTCCCCATTTTTAATTCCCATGTTAAGTATGGAGTAATGAATTCTCTACAGGCTATAATAAAATTCCACATAATAGATCTAGATGGTGGATTCAAAATGGTGTAGATTCTAGATGGATTGTCAGTGTCCAGATATTTATTTTGCATTAACTTACACAATTTTTGATCATGTTTAGCATACATCTGCCAAACCAATTTTTTTTCCTAGTGCCATGTTTCTTGTAGATAAATTATGAATTCCATTTCCCCCCTAGATTTATATGTTCACATTCTTTCTAGAGAAACCAAATGAATTTTCCTTTTGTCAACTATAGCCTTCAACACAACCAAGTAATAATTAGGTATAACATCCAACACAAATTTGATCATAAAAAAATGTCCCAATAAGGAGATCCATCTACCTTTCCATGAAATTATTCTAGATTTGATCCTTTCTAACACTTTATGCCAATACTGCACCTTATTCAAACCCATGAATAATGAAATACCCAGATATGTGCACGACAAGTTAGCTTTTTGAAAACTTGGCATATGTACTATTTTCCTAGAAACATAAGCTCTAGTATTAAACATGTAAATTTTGGACTTACTAGCATTTATTTTCTTCCTTGAAGTAGAAGCATATTTATCAAACATTATTTTGACCTATGAAGCTTCAGCCAAAGATGAATTACCAAAGAGAACTATATCATCTGCAAACAAAGAGTGTGTCACTGAGATATTTGTATTTAGAACTACAATACCCTTCCACAAAACTTGTAAATGGGCCTTATGAATTGACCTACTTAGAGCTTCTAGCATCAAAATGAACAACACTAGAGATAAGGAGTCTCCTTTCCTCACTTCTCGAGAGGAGCTAAAAAACCATTGGAGTCCCATTTATAATAATTGAAAATTTTGTACCTACTAAACATAAACGTATCCGCTTACACCATTTTGCACTAAAGTCAAATTTTTGCAAGACCTATATTAGAAACACCTAGTCCACTTTATCGTATGCGTTCATAATATCCAACTTAATGATGAAGGAAAACGTATTCTTAGATTTCATTAAATGTAAGTCTTCATGAGAAACTATTCCCCCTTTTGAGGTTTCCCTTCTAGGCACAAATACACCTTGATTCTATGATAAAAATTTTTAATTACCTTCAAATTCTATTTCTTTGTCCTTAACTCATTCACTCTCTTCATCTCTTCCTTATTTAATGTTCTATCTTTCTATCTATTTTATTTCTTCTTTTGTTCTTTTCTTTTGCCCCTTTCTTTCTGTCATTTTTTCTTTCTTTACTTTCCTTGTCTCCATTTTTATTTATTTCTTTCTCTCATTTTGTGCACTCATTGCTTCTATTAGTTTTCCATCTCTCTATCTATATATTTATCTCTTTCACAACTATAATGAAGTTTTTTTATTTGGAATCTATGGTTTTGTATAAGAGAGAAACAAAAGCTTCAAGAAAGGAGATTAGAGAGTTTGGTCTTGGAGGTGCATGCACATGATAAGTATAGTAGTTATGGGAAGAATCAAAAGTTGGTTGACAATAAGAACTATGTGTTGAGAGTAGAGGGAGATATTATGTAGGGAGGCATACACTTTATGTTGTTAAGGGATGAGGGAAGATTTGATAATTTTTGTTATTCTAACATTGCTTCTAAATGTAAATCCCCAAACATGTGATTTATGATATTAATGAGGAATGTTTTTTATATTTACCATATAATTCATGCCATGTTTCAATTATTGTGTGGCTCGAAATTCCATCCTTGTTGTTAGATGCTTATCTACATGTTTATGTTGATAGGTAGTTTGTTATGTTTCATATTTTGTGGAAGGTTGTATGTATATATTTATGTGTGACTCTTTTTTGTAGCTATAGGAGGTAATCATAGGGAGTAGAAACTACATATACCAAAGAAATATTTTTCTTTCAATTGAGGTTGTGACCTTTTCTTATACTGATACAATCTCCCCTAACTAAACATGCGTGTAGGTGACCAATATTAGGCCTTGAAGAGCATCGTGGAACCACCACTTTCTTGCACAAAAGTTGTGGTATTTATTTTTTATATTCATATTGTAGTGTGGAGAATATTTATGGAGTAGAAATCATCCTAAATTATTAAAATTCATCATCAATATTGTCTATCTATGTTTCCTTTACATTCTTTCTTTCATTGGCCTATGTATGGTTGAACATTCATCAAATATGTCATATCTACTTATTAATAAGCAATGTGCTAGAGGGTCACATAATTTATGTACATATGAATCCAAGTTATATTTTATTAGTGTGTGCTTCTCTTTTTTTTCAATTTTGATCTAGTGTGCATGCATATTCTAGGCAACAAAAATATTTCAAAGGATTCATAAAGAGTCTTCTATTGTAATGCATCGCTAACTGAAAATTTTTAGAACTATATAGTTGTAATAATTTATTATACCCAAAAAGAATTAGATAACTCAATATGTATACTCGTAATCATAGTAGATTTTGAGTGCATTGGAGGTGTACTCATCCATTAGTAGATGTTAGTGTAATTAATATTTAATTACACTTGCATAACTTTACTTAGGTTGAGCTATTTTTAGGTCAACATTAGGGTTGCATACTTTGCTTTTATAAAGCAAATCATCTCATTGTAACATTGAATTCCTGAATATATCATTTTGCACATTCGCATGCAAAGCTCTGATTTTTTATATTTTCTCTTATGTGGAAGGTGTTTAGGTTTGCATGTCTGATCTAGGGTTTCTAACATGGTATCAAAGCCTTGACATGCAGCCCCTTCTCAAATTCTGGAGAAATTCATTGCAGAGTTTGTTCGAGGTTCCTCGAGGATTTTTTGCCTTGAGTTCATTTATGTAGCATCTTGGATCAAATCGGGCATTTCCATTGGATTTAGAGTGCTGGAAAAAGTCAGGTTTGGCTTTCATTTTGCAGATTTTGGCCATGATTTGCCAGATCTGTGAGGGTTTCAAGTTGGGTGATTTTTTGCAAGCTTTGGAAGTTTTCATTTTTTTGGAGCATCCTGGAGCAAAATGGACACAACCATCGCATTCGCAGTGCCCCAAAACCCTAAGATCGCCTTTCATTTCATTGATTTTGGCGGAGTTGGTTCGGAGGGCAAAATTTTTTTGCCAGGGAAGTCGTATGGCCTCCCCAGTGCGCTTCACGAGGCGAAAACGACACAAAAATTAAAAAAAAGGGCGAAAAAAGGCATTGGGTTTAGTGGCGCTAGTGCTAATGGATTCAGCCACCAGGCAGCCACCGGTGCGCCACCGCCACCGATGGCTCCCCCACCCAGCACCGCCAGTCGGCCCAGTCCCCGCGGGCTCCAACATCCGTAACTAGGGTCACATGGGGGACCGGGCGCTATGCGCCCAGCCCCCGACTGGCTTCTGCACATCCCACACGGTCATATGGGTGACCAGGGGCTCTGCCCCAGCCCCTTGTCCGCCAGCTCCTGGTCACATGGAGGACCAGGGGCCAAGATTTTTTTAGCCCCCTGGGTTGCCTGCAGGCCTTATTGGCGATTCTAGAGCACCTTTGACAAAATCGAGCGTAACTTTTGTGTATGGTGTCCGTTTTTCACAAACGAGATACCGTTGGAAAGCTGATTCTGGCACCAATCCAGTGATGTTAGTAGTTTTTTCTGTTTTTTCTCCAGATTTATTTTGCAGGTCCTTGAACTTAGAACTTCTATTTTTCACTCCGGAGGGCATATCTTTTGACTCGGTGATCCTTTTTTCACCATTCTTACGGCATTGGAAAGCTGGTTCAGTCCTCTACATAGATCTAAGGTCTATTTTCATTTTCTATTTATGCATGTTAGAAATTCTCTCCTTTTGCAGTCATTGGGGATTGTAATAAATGAACTGATATAAAGTTCCTTCAAGGGGGTTTCTTGCATAATAATCTTCATCATGTTTTGATGGCAACTCGCATGGGTTGTAATTTGGTTTATTAGTTTCTTATTGGCCTTATTTTGTCTTAGCTTGACACATACCAGATTCATTTTTGTTCACACTTTAGATTGAGAGCCTATGGTTAGTGATCCGCATCGGATCCATCTCAATTTGAGGGCCACTAAATTTGTAGTTATTGTTCCCGAGTCTGTATGGTACTTTTTCCCATGGAAGAGTTTCAGTCTGAGTTTTGACATCGGCATTGAGATTCACAGTTTCTAGATTCTGTCATCATTTAATCTACTGTTGCTTCATGGATTCTAGGGTTGTTCCAGTTTGGAGTGTTCGAGTGTTTCGTGGCATCGGGTCTGCTGTTGCATTATTATGATTCTGATATGGTTTCTTGTAGATAGAAGTATCTTTCCTTGCTTGCCAGATTGCGGTTCCAATGTTACTTCGCAGTGCTCTTCCAGTGCTTCTTTGCAGCAGTCATCTCATTGTAGGGGGGGTTGTCCCATTGGGTTTTCCTTCTCTACCTCATTATTGCATTTGCACATGGGTACCTGACCAGGCCTAGTTGTCGGGACCCATTCATGCTTTCTTGCATTCATCTTAGTTTTAGGTGCATGCTTATTTAGTCTCCCTAAGTTGCACTTATGGGGGGGTGTTAGTGTAATTAATATTTAACTACACTTGCATAACTTTACTTAGGTTGAGCTATTTTTAGGTCAACATTAGGGTTGCATACTTTGCTTTTATAAAAAAAATCATCTCATTGTAACATTGAATTCCTGAATATATCATTTTGCACATTCGCATGCAAAGCTCTGCTTTTTTATATTTTCTCTTTTGTGGAAGGTGTTTAGGTTTGCATGTCTGATCTAGGGTTTCTAACAGTAGCATCTGAACTTTTTTGAAGAGCTTTCCAATTGTGTATCACTTAAGAATTTGGATATATTGAACATTTCTAATGCATCTCATTTACTATTTAAAGTTTATTATGGAGAAATCATCAATAAAAGTAAATAAATATCTTGCACCTCTAGGCATGAGGATAGAGATGGGGACCCGAAAATAATAAAAATTGTGTAATAAGTCATAACACAATTGTGCTTCTAAGTGAGTGATTGATCTACAAAGTGAGTACAATATAACCCAATTGGAATATGGTTTGATTACTACTTTAGTAGTGTGATGTCATAATCATATGTGCATGCCATATTTAAACCAATGAAATTATTAACCTATGGCTTGGAATAGTCCTAGATTTTCAATCTTGAGAATTAGCCTTGGATATTGGGCTCCCAAATCAATGTTTTACACAAAAATCACACGTTTGACCTTCCTCATTAACATAACATGTTTGATAGAATATTCCATGAAACCATTTATCATATTTATTATTAATAGGGTCTACATGTATAATAGGGAATTTATTTATGATTAAAGAATTATTATATCTAGTAATACTAATAATTTATTATTTTTATTATCTTAATGACAACATTTATCATATTTATTATTATGCATTACATTATGTGTGTATTTTTGTTATGATAAGAAGATTAAATTATATCATGAAATCAACTAGAAAGACTAAGGATTGTAAATATTTTATGTTTAATTTTATGCTTAATTTAAGTTAGTGTTTGCTAAACCTACGACTAAATTATCTTCGATCATGTGTACCATAATATAAGTAATGTAGATAATTATGATAAACATGCTGATTAGTTCAACATAGTGATTTATTTATTCAAGGTCACAAGTACTCAAAGTTAAAAGCAGAGAATAAAACCCCACAATCACTTATTTTACATGACATAGAGAACCTTAATGACATCAAGAATACAAGAGTTGTGTCATCGCTAGAGTCCCTGCCTAGGGAAAATGTTCATGGTATTTGTATATGCATTGATTCTTCCCAATCTTATGATAGTTAGGATCATTGTAGCAGGAACTTAGAAAACCTAAGATGAAATGAAAATGAGCTCAAAAGACTAAAACTAATCTTAAAATCTCTAATATCAAGTTAGAATTATAGCATTCGACAATATTCAGTTCACATACAATACAAACACAAGTTTGAGTGGTAATAAGAAGTTAAATGTGAATGAAATAAAACTATATTCCTTTCAATTTTGGTTTGGAATATTCCATGATTAAAAATATTAAAATTTGAGCCATTCCTTTGACAACATCCTCCTTGCTTGTGCAAAAATGGTAGAAACTCTGATTTTAAGTGGTAGTTGATGTTACAAATGTGGTGGAACCTCCTTTATGAGGCATTCATTCTCATCTAATGTAAAAATCTACATTTTGTAAGTGGCGAAGAAGAGGGGAGAGTGAGGGGCATAGAAAATGTAATGAAGGGGTCACCCATTTTGGGGCTCTTTAATGGCTACAAAAAAAATTACATACTGGAACATAACAAACAATTAAAAGAGGAGTTGAAGGAAGGTGGTGTGGGAAATGGGTGAGAGAAGATTTGTTTAGGGAATTTAAAAGAAAAACAAGCTAACACATATCAACTGCGTTGAAATAAAGAGAAAAGGGAGTGTGGAAAAGGATAGGTGAGGGGTGCTGGGAAAGGAGAAATTTGTCCCACTTTTGGAAGTATAAAGAAATGAAAACTAGAAAATAATTTTTAGTGGGAAATGAGATGATGTTAGAGAATGCTACATAATGTTTGATAGTGACAAAAAGAAAAATGGAAGAAGGATGCGTTGGAAATGTAAATAGAACTACTTTATTTTGTAATGTTTTCTAAAATAGAATAAATGAAGATTACAATTAAAGTTACTAATTTGTTTGTTTTTTTTTAATTGTGATAAGTAGTAGGCTGCAACGATTGACTATCTTTCAATGGGTTCCACCATCCCACCAATTTCACATACTCTTGGGTACCCTCTTTCTCAAATTAATACCGCAAAGGCCTGGAATTGGAAGAAACTACACTTCTAAAACATTCTAAACATTTTAGCTTCACAAGTCATCAGGCATCTAAAAAATGGTTTGTATTTTCCCATCTAAAGACTAAAGTAAATATGAATAAAATTAGTGGACCCTAAGGACAAATCCTCAAAACTAATTAGGTGCCTCCCCATCAAAGGGCATGTTAGGGACTGGCCCAAATTTCAAAGTTATAGAATTATAGGAAAAATGAAGGCCAGTGATGTATTGCTATAAAGACTAAATTTAGAACCAACAAAATAAATAAATCCAAGGATTGAGAAATAAACTTACCTTTCATGCTAAGGGAAACCCCAATCTCTGAGAAAGAGAATTGTTTCTGACCCAACAAATAAGGCAAAGCACTCCCATGATTGTACTTGCTTTCTTATACAACATAACAGAAAAAGGAGCATTTATAATAATTGTTAAAAAGCTCAAAGTTCAGTAGCATGCACTCTTGGAAAGGGAAATTCCATGGTGCCAAGGGCATTATAGAGGTTAGTGTAGGATTTAATTTATTGAATAAATAGTCTAATTTTATTAAAATCATCATTGTATTATACAATTTATATATGTTAATTTATATTTAGGAAGAAGTTAGTGGTGGACTTCACATAAGTTCTTCAATAGATATTTTGAGTTGAGAATTATAGAGTTATTTGTTTTGCACTGTAATGGGGTAGGTTTCTAACAGATCAATGAAGAAATGGATCAGATCTCCCTTTGCTCTCTATCAACCTACCCTTGTGATTCTTTACTACGCTCTAGAAATATAAGGTGCAGTCTTATATTTGAGAGATTATTGAAGAATTACAGGATTAGGTTCTTTGAAAGTCAAGGGAGATTGGAAATATTTCTTATTTGATCTTTTATAAACCTCCTTTGCCATAATAAAGAGGAAATAACTGCAAGATTTTTAACAAAAAAAATCTTTTGAAGAAAATATTTGAAATCACTTATCCATTTCTTCTCCCTGAACATAATTCAACATGATTATAAATTAATAAAAATAGATTTTTTAATGCAATTATTTTATTAAAAAACTACAAGAAAATAAATCTAATACTTTATCATCTCCTACTTTGAGGGTGTTTCAATGCCCTCTCAAGAAGAGGAATTTTGAAAATTCTTTGAAATTTGGTCGTAAGAAAAATGTGGACAAGCTTAAATCTACTAGGGATTTGTTGGTGGAATATGGTTTTGTTAAGACCATTGAGGCCTACTTCTCTCAACCTTCCTCATTATTATACTATCATGGAATGCAAGGGAGTTGAATAGCCCTCCCGTCAAAAGGCTATTCAAGATTTGATTGTTTTTCATTCTCTAGATACCTTTTGTGTTCAGGAGACTAAGCTTCGAGTGGACCTCATGCTTTAACATGCTCCACGTATTTGGTTTTCTAGCTAGTGTTAGTGTATTGGGTCTAGGGGAACCTTTGAAGGTCTGGCTCTTTTTTAAGATCCTCATAAGGTTGTTCCTCATTGGTGAATTTCAAGCCAGTTTGCTATTTTTGTGGTCGCCTCGATTTTGGAATCTGGTGAAACTATTTTGGTTACTAATGTTTATGCCTCAATTGACATTTGTGGTAAAATCTAGCTTTGGGCTCATATCAGGTGTGTTAGGTCTTTTGCACCTTTTCTGTCTTGAATTTTAGCTAGTGATTTCAATTTTGTGCTAAGATTAGAGGCAAAAAGGGGAGGGTTGCCTAGGCTTAGTCCTTCTTTAGATATATTTTGGACTAATGTGGACTCTCTTACTCTGGTGGATGTTAAATCCTCTAACAAAATTTTCACTTGGAATAATAGACGGAGTGGGCTTGAAGCGATTTCCCAATGGCTAGATCATTTCCTTGTCTCTAGCTCTTGGGTTAGAGGTAGCTTGGTCATTTTCTCTGAGATCCTTGACTGGTGTAGCTCTAATCATTGGCCAATTAAGTTTTCAGCTTCAACTTTTCCAAATCCAAAGAATCCACCTTTCAAATTATAGCTTATGTGGTTGTGTGATTCATCTTTGGGTGATCTTGTTCCTCAGTGGTGCTGAGATGGAGCCCTTGTGTATGGTACAGCTATGTATTCTCTGGTTAAGAAGTTGCAATATGTCAAGTATCATCTTAAGCGATGGAATAGGTCATGTTTTGGTAATTTTTGGGCCAGGAAAAGAGAAGCGTAGGATCGCCTTGATGTTATTACTTGCTAGATTCAAGATTTTGGATTTTCAAAGGCTCTTGGGCATGTTGAGGCGTAGGATTTGAAATTGGTGGAGGAGTGGGAGCTTCGCGATGGAATTTAATGGAAACGAAAGGATAGGATTGATTGGCTTCAAGAGGGTGATAGGAATACTATGTTTCTCCATCATTTGATGCAAGCTCATCAGAATAAGTGTTTTATCTCTTCTCTTATTAATTTTGAGGGTCTTTCAATCTCTTCGCAATAGGCTTTGTCTAGAGAGGATTGTCAATTCTACTCTAATTTTTTCACTGAGGATTCTCTTCCTATTGAGGCTGATGAGAATATGGTTCTTCCTTGCATTCCTTCTTTGATTTGTAATGAGTTGAATGCTTCTCTTATTCGCTCAATAACTTTTTCAGAAGTGGAGGAGGTTGTGTTTAGGATGAATAAGGGGAAAGCTCTTGGCCTTGATGGTTTCCCTATAGAATTTATCTAGGAGTTTTGGGATATTGTGAAGCTAGATTTTTTGGAGGTGGTTCGGGAGTCTCTTCATAGAAAGCAGATTCTTCGTGCCCTAAATGCTACTTTTCCAGTTCTCATTCCTAAGAAGGAAGTTGCTAACAAGATTGATCTATTTTGGCCTATTGTGCTCTGTAATTTGGTGTACAAGATTATTACAAAATTGATTGTTGAAAGGCTTAAAAATTTCTTTCCTGTGATCATTTCTGAGGAGCAAGGTGGATTTGTGGCAGGTCATCAAATTATGGATGGGGTGGTGGTTGCATCTTAAGTCATTCATTCCATGGTAACCTCTAAGGATAGGTCTATGTTTATCAAGCCGGATATGGCCAAAGCTTATGACAGAGTTAAATGGAGTTTTATGTGAAAGATTTTATTGGTCTTTGATTTCTCCTTTGATTGGGTGAGTTGGATATTGGGTTGTGTGACCTCTTCCTCTTTTTTGGTTATTGTGAATGGTGAACCTTCTGAGCTTTTTGGGGCTACTATGGGCCTTCATTAGGGAGACTTGCTATCTCCTTATTTGTTTATTATAATGGTAGAGGGGTTGGGTCAGCTTCTTAAATCTCAGGTTTCTCAAAACTTGATTCATGGGTGGCAGTGGGGGATGGGCTTTCCAACGCTTTCTCATCTCCAATTTGTGGATGACACCTCTCTTATGGGTTTGGCTCCTATTCAAGAGGCTCAATCCTTCAAGAAATCTTTGGATATCTACCTTGCAGCTTCGAGCCTAAACTTCAATGACCAAAAGTCTTTTATCTTCTTATTTAATACTCCTCAATCTATCTAGTAGTGGATTGCAACTATTTTGTGGTTTCAAATTGGATCTCTTCCCTTTGTCTATTTGTGTATTCCTCTTATTGTTGGTTGTCAGCCCAAGGCCTCCTGATAGTTGTTGCTTGAGAATCTAAGGCGAAAGGTTACTCATTGGACTCATCGGTGATTATCTATTGTTGCTAGAGTGACTCTTCTCAAGTTTGTTATCTAGGCCCTACCCATCTATAGGTGATTTGTTCAAGTGGCTCCTATGTATTTCCCTAAGGAATTTGATGCTCTTTCACGTCAAATTCTTTGGAGCGATAATATTTTGTCTTCAAAATGGAGCCTTGTTAAGTGGGAATTTGTGTGTAGACCAAAGCAGGAGGGGGTCTTGGTTTATGCTCTGTTATTTTGAATGGGAAATCTCTTGTTGCTAAGCTTTACTGGCGATGGTGTACCAATCAGCATCAGTTATGGGCTCGTATTCTCAACCATAAATATCTTTAGGGTGTTGATTCTTTTGAGGTTCCTCGCTGTCCTCTAGAAGGGAGTGGCTCTATGATTTGCCATACTTTGAAAGTGGGGGTGCAATTGATTTAGTGTGCACTTTTTTGGATCTATCATTCTGGGTTACAGGCTCTTTTTTGGTTTGATTCTTAGGATGCTCATCCTCCTATTCTTTCTTCTTTTCCTCACCTCCTTTCCCTTTGTGATGTTTTTATTGTGGGTTGTTGTGATATTGTGGAGCATTATAAGGTGGCACAACATTGTGGCTTGGTTGTAAGTTTTTTGTTGGAAGCATCCTTCTCAATGGCCATCTAGAGGGTGTGAAGGGGATAGGCATGATATTTACCAACTTCTAGTTGCCCATGCTTGTAATTATTTGAGGGGACCTAATGTCTTGCCTTGGGATGGTTCAGATTTATCTAGAAAGTACTCTATGTTTGTTGTTTATAAGCAATTGAGTAGGCAGTTGTTCGGGATATTTAGGTCCCTTGGTGGAAGCAATTTTGGCACAAGCTTCCATGGTCCAAGTACAACTTCTTCATGTGGTTAGTGGCTCAAAATTGGTGTCTTACTTGGGATAATTTATGTAAGCATGGTTTCTAAGGCCCTTTTATGTGTGTTATGTGTCGTGGTTGTGAAGAGAGTGTCTCTCATCTCTTCTTCCAATTTTCCTATGCTAGGGAGATCTGGCATTTCTAGTGGGGGTGTGGAATACAGCCTGCTGGCATGTTTCCTCTTTAGCGGATTTTGGGGAATGGTGGGGCAAGGCCCCTGTTTCTACCTCCTTTCTTTAGGATGCTTAGGCTCTTGGCCTATCCTTTATTATCTAGAACCTATAGTTGGAGAGGAATAGGCAAATTTTTTAGGATAAGTTGTTGATGGCTCCTCACCTGTGGTGGAAAATTATGCATTCTTTAGGGGAAACTATTGCGGCTAAGTGTGATATGATTGTGTCGGTTGACCCTCGTGGTGTTGGGTGTTGTAATCGTCTTCATCTTCCTCCTCTGCAATGGCATCTCATGTGCAACAGATGTAGACATCCTACCCCAAAGGTGAATAGGGAGGGAATATGGTCCCCTCCTCATGGAGTTATAAAAATAAACTCGAATGGCTCTTCTCATGGAAATATGGGTCATGTCGGCATTGGGGGTGTTGGTCAAGATAACGTTGGAGATGTTTAGTTTATCTTCTTTGTTTATAAGGGTCTTCATAATAATAATGTAATGAAGGCTCATGCCATGTTATTAGTTGTGGAGTGGGGTAGTTAATTGGGATGGCGAAGGATCATATGTGAGGCTAACTCCTAAGTTGTGGTGAACTTACTAAATAGGAAAAATTTAGATAATGTGAGCTGGCAACTGGCTTTGATTGTTGAACAAATTCACACTCTTTGTGCTTCTCTAGAGTACATTACTTTCACTCATATTCCTAGATAATTGAATGGTCTTTTTAATTGTTTGGCTAAATGGGTTTCTGATCATATTCATGATTGGAATTTGGTGGATTGGGGTCAAGTACCCCTAGATTTGTCTCAATAGTTGGATCACTTGGTGGAACTTGATAGGACTATTTAAGGCCCTTGCTTTGTAATGTTTCCTTAATTTAATAAAAAAATTACCCCTCCTTGATTTATTTTTTAAAAGTGTCGTAGCACTTTGGATTAATGCAAACTATTATTTATATTGGTCTATTATTTTTTATACATGAATTTTGATGAGTTTGGAGAAGGGTCATTAATAATATGTTATTATAGTATATCATACACTTTTTGAACCTTCATATTTTTTTGTTTTAATGGCTGTAAATGACTTTAATCCAACAAGTAATTGGTATTGAAGAAACAAAACTTCATAAACACATTAAAAATAATCAAATTTAGTTACTGATAGTTATATGAAGTAGGAAATATATGCAATATATGCTTTTCATGATTCAATAACAAATACCAAGGAAAATATTAAGAAAAACAAAATTTCTATATTATTAGAGAACCATGTTCAACATATCCATACTTTTCTAATGTCTACAAAATTATATATGAAACCATCATAAGGGAGTATTGTAATATTATTTCTTATATATGAATGCACAAAGTATTTATTAGCTATAAAGAGGTTTCTTTTTGCTTGCTATACTTGATCTAGTGACAATCATCAGGGTCAAGTATGTGACTTGGGTATAGCTATTATTTGTTATTTTTTGTTATTCATTTTATTTTATTTAAATGTGTATCAAATCCTACCTCTATGAATACCTTCATAGGTTTAATATGAGCCTAAAGAGAATAATAAATTATCCAATCTCAAATTAAACCTTTAATCATCTCCAATAAATTGATGAGTTTCTATTTAAGCTTCTTCAAAATACCTTTGGTCTTAAAGGTGTAATTATAATTCTAAGATTGCATGATGGGCGAAGGTGTGGATCATGGTGGTGAAGGCACAATTGGGCAGAAGGTGTCTGCAAAGGGTGCGAAGAGGCAGAGAAGCAAACACCAGGCAAAGGATGTGGACTGCATTTCAAAGGGAGATGGACAACATCAGTATCCCCTACACTCTAGCGCTACACTAGAGTCCAAACATTCTCCTGATCCTCCTGTGCCTCTGTCGGGTTTGGATCCAGTGAGTTCAACTCAGGTTGCTACGACTGGGGATGGCCCTGTGGCCCCTATTTTGGATCCTCCTTCGCTCTTTGCTTGCAAAAATAAAACAAACCCTTATCATGTGTGTTCGTATTTCTGCTTGGAGGCGTTTTAGCATGATTACCCTAGGTTATCCACCAGAGCTCCGATGTTGGGTGGCGATGTTGAGGCTCTTGGTCCAAATTCCAAATTCTCTACTTGCAAGAACAAATCTAACCCATATTGTGTATGCTCGGTATTTTGTTTGGAATAAATCAGGCGATCCAATCCTCCCTCGCCCTATCATTGTTCTTCACCTATTCCTCATACTTTTTCCCCCTCGGAACATGCCTCAGTCATTCTGTCCTTTTCATTAGGTGACACTGAGGTGTTGATCTTGGATGAACCCTTGGATTTGAGCATTTTTGATAACTGCATGCAGGCGATTGCATAGGATGTTCACAATCGATCCTTGGTTTTGAGATGCCTCCATAGGCGAACATCAGTGGACTCTATCATCGATTGGGTGAATGCTACATGGAGCAACTTGTCCTCTCCCAAGATTGAATCTCTGGAGTTTGGTTTTTTTCTACTCACTTTCAGCTTTGTCGCTGATTGCAATTTTGTTCTCTGGAACAGTCCTTGGTTCTTCAATCTTTTGGGCCTCTTCACATCTCCATGGACCCCATTCTTTGATCCTGCTATAGAGAAGATAACTGATATTCCTATATGGATCAGACTCTATAACCTGCCTTTGGTTTTCAGGAATATCGACATGATTACCAATCTGGTTAACCAATTTGGGATCTTTGTCAAGATTGACACTGAGTTGGATGATCTTGGAAGTAGAGTTTACCAAGTTTGTGCTATGGTTTACATCTCTAAACTCCTCTCCCACTCTATTTGGATTCACTCCTCTTATGGTATTTGGACTCAGTTTCTAAACTTTGAAGGGTTTCCCTTTCGTTGTTTCTAATGCAACATGTTGGGGCACAAAATTGAAGCTTGCTCTCGCACTCGCCAGGTTGGGTTCAGAAATGTCAGTCTTAAAAAATGGATTAAGAAAGTTGGATCTCCTAGTGCTGATTTTAAATGGCAAAACCATGGCAAGTTTTTTTATTCTCAACCTGTCTCTCATTTGGACTCGGCTCAGCCTCATGTGCCCTCTCCTCAACAAAATAATTATGTTCTAAATGATCCACATGAAACCTCCCATGGGTTCGATGAGGAGGACTATGATTCTGAAGGGACCTTTTCTTTAATGGATGATATTGATGATTTTAGCCATGATTTCTTTGAGCCTGATGTGGTGTTGGAGGAACCCCAGAATCTGGGTCTCTTTCAGATTATGAGCACTAAGCTTAAACCAGATTATGGTGGTTCCAAAAATAAAAAGGGGAGGAAGTCAGAGGCTAAAAAGCTAAAAATTAAAGGCAAGGAGGCTATTGAGGAGGGTTCTCAATGGGCTATTGATACTCTCCTCTCTTGGAACATCAAAAAATCCTAGTTGCTCTTTATGGAGGATTGGTGGTTTCTGATTTCATTTTCTTTTATTTGTTGATCTTTGTCCCTTTCTCTGAAGTGAGGTCCCTTTAGCTCAGTTCTCCGGGTTCTCCAAATTTTTTGCCTTATTTTTTTTCTTTGGAAAACTTGTAACTTCTATTCTTTATGTTTTAATTTATGGGAGTGGGCCCTTCCCACAATTTACCTACCAAAAAAAAAAATTATAATTCTAAGATTATGGATATTTAGTTTGGGACCTAAGACATCCTTCATCTCTCAATCCATTTCACCCCCCTTTACAACATCCTCTAAATGTTAAATTTATGTTGGTACCATGTTTACATCTTGGAGATACCCACTTTGCATGATTTCTACCAACATCAACAAGAAAAACACAATTACAATACGGGATGCTATCACCATGTAAGTTGATGTTTGAGTCCATCCTAATCCTTACCACTATGTATGATAATATAAGTTCACTTGTAACCTAAAATCCTCTCCATCCACCCTATCCCAACATCCAAAATGCATATAACCCAAAAAATAAAATAAAAAATAAAAAATAAAAAATAAAATTAAAATGTCCTTGTAATCTTGATAAGGACAATACAGTCATAATATTTCAACTTGTTTTAGATAAATACAAGCCTTGATTTCTTTAAAATTCACCCCCTTTTCAGCCTTCTATATCCACCATAGTTTATCTAGAGTGGGAATATTATTACTATGTGACATAGTCCTCAACGATCCATTCAAAATACCCTCTAATCCCTTTAATCTTCTCTATCCATGTCATGAAAAGTGGTGCTTATTTTGATACTATATATACTCACTCATTCATTCATCCATTCTAAAATCCTCCATCTAATAAATACTCCGATCGTGTCTCTCAACTATCCCTTGTTCAAATCAAGGAACACCAAGAGAGGGGGTGAATCAGTGTTCTGCAATTTTTAACTTTATTAATCTGACCCTTAAATCACTTATAACATTCAACCGAAATAAATATGAATGAAAAAAAAAAACCATAACACAAGGATTTTTATGTGGAAACCCTATTAGAGGAAAAACCATAGTGGAAGGCCAATCCATAATATTATCTAAGTATACTCAAAAACATGTACAGAATGGGAATGCACTTGCATTCAGGCACACTGCCTAGAGCTCACTACTCAAAGATGAAGACTCATTTTCTTACAAAAGATATTCAAATTATATCCATCTGAGGAATTGAACTGAGAAAATAGCATCTACTAATGCTTGGTTATAGTTTCGGTTAAGCACATTAGTTGATTTCTTGACCTCGTGTATGATTCTGCTCTTCTGCTATGCTCTTCTCTAATTCAAATCACAAGTCCCTTTTATGCACAAGTGAAATAGTGCATAATCGCTCTTTTATTTGCAACACATACCAACTCTTTGCTTCTCTCTCTCAAAATGATATAATCAATCACTTATATATATCTACCACTAGGGATTTAATTGCTACCTATCAACTTCAACAAAAGTATGAAAATATTTACAAACTCTCAACTCAATCCATAGTTTATTCTTGATGTGTACCAACCAAACTCGGCCATAGCATATTAATGACTCTAATCAATATGATTGAACACAAAAATACTTTAAAAATTACTTCTCAAACATCTATGACATATTATATCCATCAAGTCGGCTTTCTACACTAATAAACATGAAATTAAACAACTGGATCTTCTAGCTTGCACACCAATGAATGTGCACCCTAAGGATTCTCAGATAAGATAGTATGTGCACAAAATACCTTCGCTAAGATCAAAAACTCAAAATGATAACAAGAAATTGCGCGTGAATCGATGAATACAATTTTGTCAGATGCTTTGTTCTTGCTTGATAGTTAATTAAAGAACTTCGATTTAACTTCCTGTATGAGAAAATTATGATGAGTGGATTCAATCACTAACTAAGGTTGCCATCAATGACAACACCAAATTATGTTTACAATTTCTCTTGCCTATAGGAGTTGAGAAAATACAACTTCACAAACCCCAAAGATCACCTGGATGCAAATAACCTGTCACAAAAGAAGAGATGGAGACAAACAAGCAAGGGTTCTCTGAAAACTGAAAATGTATATATCAGAGAGAATGAGAGAATTAATTGATATGAAATACAATGGGATCAATCCTTATAAAAAGGAAATCATGAAAACCCTAATAAAACCCTAATAGGAAAAACTCTAAAAGAAGCCCTAATAGGAAAACATTTAATAATTAATATAATTCTTAAAATTCAATTTATGCAAACCAACATGAAATCTTAAGAAGGGAATAAAGGTAACTTAATCAACATAATTAAGTTAAAACCTTTACTCTAACACCCCCCCTTAAGATGAGCAACAATGCAGCTACAAACAAATGCAAGAAAGCAAAGGTAACTACAATGCAAGAAGGCAAACATGGGTCCCAAAAACTAGGCCAGATCATGTACCCAAATACAACCAAATCTCTGTAAAGAAGAGAAATAGAGAAAACCTCATGGGAAAAAGCTCTACTCCAAAGAGAGATGCAAAAATCCAAGAAGAAACATCACTGAAGCAGAAGAAGCTACAAACAACTGTCAAAAAATGACTACTATGGTGTTGAATAACCTCCGCTGAAGATGGAAGATCCCTTCCAAGGCAAAACCAAGGAAGAATTATCACGAACAATATAATAACCCCCCATGTAAGACCCCTCCATTTTTGCCTTTTGGACCCAGCAGTGTCCGGTTGGTTGTGCTGTGGTTTCTGTTAATGCTTGGAGTGTGGTACTCGTTTTTAATGGATCATTGTTTTGCATAATAATGTGCTCGTTATACTTTGATGTGGTGGTATATTATTCAGATTTTATCATTATGATATGCTTAGATTAGCATTGCAAATATTTGAATTAATGATGTTTATGTTGGATTAAACTATTGATGTTAAAATTCGTCAGTTAGTAGCATTGTATGGGTGAAAGGGACGGGATTGCATCACTCGTTTGCGAGCGCCCTGCAATTTCATGATTCCCTCTTCACGGTGTGTTTTCTATGATGCGGATATACATGTACGACATTTTATTGTTCGCAGGTTGACAGGTACAAGACACTGACTCCACCTGGTTTCACAGGTCTGAGCGTGTCCATTGCCAACGACAGTTAATTAGGAGATAGTAGCTAGGTTTCTTCTGTCAAGCCATCACCTTAGTCTTGTGTGTGTCGTCAACTTTGGTCTGGGTTGTTGAATTAAATATTATTGTTCTCTTGCTTTGATTTTATTATATTGCAAGTTAGAAAAGTTAAATAAATTACTATGTGGTTAAATTGTTAATTTAATTAATCCGATTATATTGTGGAAAATGTTATTTTATTTAAAGACTAATTTAATGTAATTAATAAAATAAATAAATCTTGGATTTGATTTATTTTATTAATTTATTTAAATTAATTTGGTCGAAAAGAAGTTATGTATGCATCTTGATAATTGTAGTTTTCCTTAAATTAAATTAAATTGAAAATTTATGAAAATGTTATTTTATTTATGGATTAATTTAATGGGATTAATAAAATAATTAAATCTTGGATTTGATTTATTTTATTAAATTACTTAAATTAACTATGTTGGAATGAAGTAATTATGCACTTTAGTGATTATAAGCTTCTTGATTTGAATTAAATTGTAAATTTAAGGAAAAGTTAAATGTTATTTTTTGGAAATTAGAAAAAGACAAAATTAGAAAATAGGGTTACTTTCAAAAGTTTGACTTTAGGGTTTGAGGAGATATTTTCCTTTTGGCTATTAATTGGTTTTTGGAAAAATTTGGGGGAGATGAAGAAATGACAAAAAAAAAAAGATGGAGAAGGGAAGAATTTAGGGTTTTGGGGGTTTTTGAAGTTGCATGGAGGAAATGGATTGTGAAGAGGAATCATGGCACCTTTGTGGATCTTATCAAACTTTTGGAAAAAGACAAGGAGCTTGGATCTGAGGAGGAGACTTGCATCATTTGGCCCATCTCGCAAACTTTCTGAAACAGGTTTTCTTCTTGTTAAATTTTGTTCATGTTGAAAATGATTCACGATATAAGTTGTTGTTGGAAATTATGAATTTAAACCCTAATTGTTTCTAGACTGAATCCATGTTAGAATTTCTGTGGTTTGTTCTTTCTTTTCCCTTTGCTGAAATGTGAGAATTCTAATTGAGAAATCTTTTTAGAAATAAATAAAATCATCTGTTAAAATCTTTGCAAAATTTGGATTTTTTTTCCTGGTTCTTCAATTCGACTGTTTTGTTGATACTATTTATTTATATATATATTTTATATATACATATATATATAAATTTGCATATATGGTTAACATATATACAAATATATATACATATATATAAAATATATATACATATATATAAAATATATATACTTTTAAAGTATTCGAAATTTTTTTGTTGTTTCTGGAAATCCGCCATAGGCGAATTCAAAAGAGAAAAAACGCAGTTTAAAACAAAAGAGTGTTTTATTTTTTTTATGGTTTTGATTTGTATTGGGGGGACTGTGGGAGGCACTGCCCCCACCGCCGCCCCCATACAGGGGACGGCTTTGGAGACAGAGCCTCCACGCAGCCCCCACAACCTCCCTTAACTCCGCCCGGCCGCCACTCTTGGCGCGGCTGTGTGTAACACAGCCGGCGCCCTTAGGGGAGCCGACTGTGTTACCCACAGTCGGCCAGGGTTCGGCTGTGTCTTTCATGGCCGCCGACCCTGCAACTTCCTTGGCCGCCTCACCTCATAAATTCCGCCGCCCCTTGCCCTAAAACGTGGCACTCAAACCAATATGGTGGCGCGCGGCTCGAGGCAGGGATTGCCCAAAAGAAAATTTTGTAGGTTTTGTATTTTGTAAAATTAAAACATTTGTAATACATCAATATTATATTATTATAATATTAAATATTAATATGTATATATAAATAATAATATATACATACTATGTTTAATATTTTAGTATATAATATTCGTTATGGTTATTTATCCAAAACATTATATTTGGGATGGGTATAATTATATACATAGTGTGTAGTTATGGAATATAGGTTAAACGAGGGCATAACTTAAATGCAGTTGGAAAATTTTTAATTAATGTATTATAGCAAACGAGAGTGTTATTTTAAATGATGTTTATATTCTAAATCGAAGGAATGAGGTTTATTTTATTATCATTGATGGCAAACATTGGAGGGTTAAATTCTCGATTCTGGATTAATAGCTGAATTAAGGGACTTAAAATGATATAGATTGGAAAAGATGAAATTGAGTTAACATAATTGATTAATAGATGAATTGTTAGATTTTTGAAATATTTAGTTGTCTCTTATTTTAATATATATGTTTAGACTTTTAAATGCATATTGATATTATAATATAGTTTGTAAATGATGTGGGAGTTAAATGTAGTTGAGAAACTTGAACTTAAGTCTAATAGAGCAACAGTTCAAATTACCTATTTGATTTTGAGTTAAATGAGAAAATTATAAATCAGGTGTTATAGTCATACTAGTGAATTGAGTTAAAATATTATTTTGGGAAAGGACAACTATTGTATTTCAGATAATATATTTATTAGTGAAATTAATTAAGGTTTAAATGAATTATTTTGGAAAGTAGAAATAGGTGATGTGAAGGAGTATGTCTGAAATGACCAAGTAAATAATTATTCTCATAATTACCAGTGATTAAGTAATTGAATCTTAGTTTAAAACTCTCCTTATGTTGAAAAAGGACATTAGTAAATCAGATTTAATATGGCAACAATCTAGTGAATTTTAATTGAATAAAGTGGAATTAGGAAATTCAAAGAAGATGTAGTTATGGTTAAAATTGCCTATTTAAAATGTTGTTTCTCTTATTATTGAAAGAGTAATTATAGGATTACCTATTGGGGTTAAATTTTGGCATGTATCTGAAGGGGTAATATTAAATTAGAATTGTTAAAACTATAAATTATTGAATTCTAAAAAAAGCATAGGATTATGTTGGGTTTAAAGTAGTCAAGGGAATTGAGTTAATTATTAAGTTAGAATTCTTCCTTCGCTACAACGGTTGAAGCAATTGATTTTAATAGCTTATTAATCTATGAAGACAATTAGTATCTTTGTATGTGAGATCTTTTGAAAAGAAAATGGATTTAGTATATCCAAAGGTAGATGTTTCACTTGCGTCAGTGATTACTTCCTTCGTACTTTTATATTGGAATTTGGGTTAAATATGTCTTTAGTTTGTTAAAATCTTATGTAAAGGGTTAAAGTAAGTGGGTTGTCATATCATGTATCAACCTGTCTTGGAAATGAATGAAGTTCATGTTGATTTTATTACTATTGGAAGAGCAATTATGCGATTTAATATTTGGGTTATGTATATTGTTCCTCGTCTAAAAGAGGCGTTGGTTAATTGGTTTCATTGCGTCATTAGATTTATGGATTAGATTATGGAAGTGGATTTAAGGTATCCAAAGTTAGTTTATTCTTTGCAAGTGCTGGTGTGATTGATTCCTTTGTGTTCATGATTGAGGTAATGGGTTAAGTATCTTGGTTTGTAAGTCTTCAAGTGAACCCTTGAGTTTGGAAGTTGTTGTTGTGAAGTCAACCTTTTGTTAGTTACATGATTAGTACTTGTGGCTGTGTCAATGATCTACTCAGTTTCCATGAACGGGGATGCGTTGTGCCTCCTGTGAAAGGAGAGGTTTATAGAAATAGTGGCTCCTTGTAAGGAGTGGTTTTGTTATGCTTATTTCCTCCAGTGTTTGGAGAAGGGCTTGACTTATGTTTCCTCCTAGTATTGGAGTGATCGTCTTATCTGTTATTTGTTCTTGGGTCTCCCGTGGTATTGTTTTGAATGTTTGTTGTAAAGTGAAAAGTGTCTTCCATTAGGGGCCAGAGCCGTGAAGGGTAAACTGGATAACCTTGGGAAGGAGTTTATTCGAGTGTCATCTATTGCAATGTGATCCATGTCAGTGATGTTACAGTAGCCATGTAGTGGGTACTGGATGGTTTGTGTTTGGTTTTCTTAACCTACCTGATCTGTCATACGTGGACGCAATGTAACTCTGTTAGAGTCATACTTTGTGTACTTGTGATGTAATTGATTTGTACGTGCATTGATCTTGAGTTGTACTTGAGTTAATTTTGTGTCAGTTTGAATCAGTTTGATTCCAGCCTGTGTCTAGAGGTAGTTGGTCTTGTCATGGTACCTTGTTACTATCTCCTAGCACGGGGGGGGGACCTTTGGGTTCCACATGGTTGGGTGGTGTGCACCTTACTCCGTTGGACTTCCTTCTTGTTCGTGTTGATGAGGTTTCCAGTTGAAGAGTTCGTGAGATCCAGTTATTTTGTATGCTTTATTCATTTATGTAATCTTGTTATTTATTACCCCTCTTTGTTCTTGAAGTGGAAATTGTAATATGTATTCATGCTTTTGGATTTACCTCATTCGGGGAATGAGTGTTGTAATCTTATTGTAAAAAGAGATCTCATGGTATCTTTAATTCTCTCTGATGAATTTATCTTGTATGGAATGTATGTGTTATTCATTTCATAAGCTTTTAAATGTTGTGGTTTCTTTTCATGATTGTAGTTCGTGGGTTATTAGGTAATCTCAGTCTCGTGACCCTAGGGGTTGTTGCAACATGTAGCGAACTTTTTTATTTATTATACTTAAAAAAAAAATAAAAAATATTTATGTTTATTTAGTAAATTGCAACTTCCTCTAGGGTTGCGTGGCGGGGCGTTACACAACAAGAGATAGGTCATTGTGATCTTGTTTGGATGGTCTCACTTTATGTATGACCTAGCTCTATCAAACCATTGGTTTGATGTTAGATTCTGTTGAGATGGTTTATGTTCTTGATTCATGGACTCTTCTATCATGGATTGGTATGCTACTTTTTGGTGTCCAAGTGGACCCTTGTGTAGTCTTGTGATGGTTGTTGGTGTTGTGTATTGGTACATATGTGTATTGTGTATGATAATCCATAGTTTTATGTTTTCGAGAATTGGTTGATGGTTGTTTCATCATGTTGTCTTGGTTAGATTTATAGTGTTTTGGGTTGAATTGTTTACGGCACGGGATGTCATTGTTTATGTGTTGAGGTATGGAGTGGTTCAGTTTGGAACCCTTGTCTATGTGTGATTGTATGGAGTTTACACTATGGGTTTTTTTTTGCAGGCTTCCAGGAGTAAGCCTAATCTTTGGGGGGGAGAATGTAATACCCCTCTGTTTTGCTTCTCGTTCGATTTGCTTTATGCTATGTTTGGTTGCAGTTACTTTGATACTGGATACATTTTGTTATGATGTTTTGATCGCTACTATTGAGCGACAACTATTACTATGGGATGTAGTTATCTGATTATTGTTTCACATGCATTATGGATTAATGATATTGTAGAGTTAACATGAGATGTTATTATGAGATTACTGGATTATGATGAAAGTGTCAATTTCAATGAGTATATTGGTGAAAATGACGGTTTCGCATCACTCGCTTGCGAGCGCCCTATGAATCCGTAATTCCTTCTTCACGGTGTGTATTATATGCTGGATATATCGTATGATGTTGTTTACTTGGTTGCAGGATTGCAGGTATATGACATCGACTCCACTTGGTTTCACAGGTTTGAGCGTGTCGATCCAATGGTTAAGTTGAACGCGAGATAGTAGCTAGGTAACATGTGTCAAGTTTATACCCTAGCCTTAGTGTGTCGTCAGTTGTGTGTATCGAGTCATTGTTGTCTTACTTTGATGTTATTTAATTTTGAAGCATTCTTGATTTGGAAATAGATATTTAGAATAATTGCATTTAAATCATGTTGATGGTCATTTAATTTAAATAATCCAATGTGGATAAAAGTTTATATTTAAATTAATTAATTATATTTCAATTATTTAATTCATTAAATTTAATCCAAGGGGGTTGAGTTTAGTTATTAAATAATTAAATTAATTAATTAAATGTGATGTAAGAGAATGAAAGGAAATAAAATAATTAAAATTAATTTTGGAATTTAATTTCAACGTGTGGGAATTAACTTAGAAATTGTAATTAAATGTTTATTTGGGAAATTGGTTGCAATTTTGGAAATTAATTTATTATTTGAAATTGCATTTTAAATTGAAAGTGGGTTTTCGAAAAGTGAAATTGAAATTGAAATTAAAATTGAAATTGAAATTGAAATATCTAATTTGCATGTAATGTGAATTAGGGTTGTAAAAATTGAAATTGAAATATCTAATTTGCATGTAATGTGAATTAGGGTTGTATTAGGTATTTTTGATTTATAAAGAATACATATTTTAATTTTAGGGCAGTAGAAAGAGATTTAGAAAAAAATACATTTTTACAGCAGGGAAGAAATTTTGAAAAATTTGCACAAGGGTTTGAAGAAAGTTTGATTGTAGAATTGATTGAAGGAAATATTGTTTGCATTTGTTGGATTTTGGATTGGATTCATTGGAGGATTGAAGAAAATTCAGGAAATCTTTGGAGGAGGCTTGCATCATAAATTCATCTCTTCCTGTAGCTTCTTGTACCAGATTTTTCTCTTTGCGTTTTATTGTTCTTGATTGTTTTCTTTAAAATAGTAATGATTAAAGATTTGTTTGTTAAATCTGTTTTAAAAAATAAATTTGATATTAGAAGAAAAGAATTAAACAAATTTACAACCTTTGCTTGTGAAAATTCTTGAGTGAAAATTGTGAAAACCTTAGTTGAAGTTAAATTATTTGGGGAAATCGATTTTGTTGTTATTGAAATCAAACATAGAGATTGAACAATGCATTTAGAATGTTTTTAGAAAATGAAACCCTCTATTTATTATTAAAAATCGGATTTTAAAATCTGCAGTATAGTTATATTTTTATGATAAAATGGTCTGGTTGCATTGCCTATAACTTCACTTTCACAACCTGGGTTGTCAAGAAATTTAAAAGGTTTTTGCATTTTGAAATTTTCTTTTCGTTGTCCAAAAATCGTAAATACCCAAATCGTAGTTTTTGAGTTATGCTTGAAACATGAGACTGTTGTTAAGTTATTTTCCCATGACTGATCTGAAAATAAAATAATAATAAATTGATATTTATAAATATTAATATTTTATGTATTGTTATTATAATATTAAAATATTATTTAAATAATATTTTATATTATAATTTATAATATTAAATTATTATATTTATTTATATTATTTTAAATAAAATTTGTATATTAGATTAGTGAAATTAAAATTATAAACATATGGGAAATTATTGTTTATTTTAAAATAGCATGTAAAGTTTAATTGAAGGAGTTAAATATTTGATTTAAAAAATGCATAATTTAAAGTTTAATTGTGGAATTTAAATTCATGTGTAAACGGTCCAATTATTAATTTGATTTAATTGGAAAAATATATTTATATTTTGGAAAATTAATGATAAGGGATATTTTATTTTGAATTAAACAATTTGATATTCTGTAAAGAATAGAAGATATGTTAATGATTAAATATATTTAAATATATTAATTTATATTTAGTATATATATATTGAAGGTATATATCCATTTGAGAGAATAAATAATATTTTATCTTATTTTATTCTGTTGTTTGCAAATTGGGTATTATTAGTGTTCTAAAAGAAATGATTAGTATGTGTAGAAAATGTATAGAGAAAGATATTTTTTTAATAGAAGTAATTACTTGATTTAAAAGGAAAATATTTATTTTGTTAATATGATTGAAGAAAATATATTGAAATGTATATATATATCCATGAGTATTTTCAATCAGTATTTACCTTGTTTTATTTAAGTGCGTGTAATTTAGCTTTGCATGAAGAATTTAAATGATAAGTTTTGAATGTATGGTCAAAATTGATAAGGAAAAAGATATTTAAATATATTGAAGAATTATATAAATATTTATATTTAAATGTTTGTTTTAATTAATGAGATTTAATTAGAAACAATATGAATGTGTGGTCAAATAGATAAGCCAAAAGATATTTTTATATATTGATGAAATTGCATGTTTTCAAATGGATAGTTGATGAGACATAGACTCCGGATAGAAAATTGAAAAGATTGTTTGCAATAGTGTTAGGTTGCATTAGAAGTAAATTTATGAACTAACTATATTGAAAAAGGAAAATAGTTATTATGTTTTATTTAGTTCCATAGAGTAATCTAGTCATTGTGAATGGAATATTAAATAATATATGTAATTAAATTTATTAATATATATATTTGGTGTCTATATAATATGGAGCATATATATATATATATATTAAGTTTAAAATTCATTATCGTATTTTATTTTAATGAAATGCATGCAATAGATTATTGAATAGAGATTTAAAAATGAATTGATTAGTGTACATGAAAAATGGATAGAGAAACAATATGTTATTATATTAAAGTGATTGAATGTTTTAAATAGAAAATTGAATGAGATGTAAGAGTTGGTTAGGAAATGGAAAGAGTTTACTTGCATGGATTTGTGTCAACTTAAAAGTAAATTAAGAAGTTGTTTTATTAATGAGGCAATCAATTATGTTATTTATTAATTTCTATTTAGATTAATTAAATCATTGTGATTGGATTATGAAAGAGATATGTATTTAGTATATCCAAAAGTAGTATCTTCCTCATGATTATATTAAAGGATTTAATTCTCTGTATTCAGTAAAGGGAAGTAAGTTTAATTATTTTAGATTTCCAATAATGAAAAGGGAAATAGAGGTTATGATTATTTTAGATGATCTAGTTATCGTGTCTTTGACTTTTTCAACACTACCTATTGAATGAGTATGGATTTAGGAAATCCAAATATTAGATTTGATTGATGACTTGAATACTTTTGTTGCTATGTCGTCAAGTTGCATTGTTGGTTTTGGGATTTAGTGTTAGTTCTAAATTATAAGTCTTCCAAAAGAACTTAGAGGATGAGGGTTGTTGAATCTTTATGCCATCCAGTTGTTTTCTCTTGGGCAGTGCATGGCATCTTTTCAGTTTTACTCGGTTTTTATGAACGAGGATGTTTGCGCCTCCTTGGTTTAGGAGTAGATTATGGGATCCGTGTCTCCTTGTATGCAGTAACCTTGTTATGTGGTTTCATCTTGTTGCCTCCTATAAAAGGAGTGGACTATGTGTTGTTGCCTCCAAGATGTTTGGAGTGAGTTCTTTTATTTGTTTCCTCCTGTGAAAGGAGTGGACTATGTGTTGTTGCCTCCAAAATGGTTGGAGCGAGTTTCTATTATTTGTATCCTCCTTGTGTTAGAGTGGATTATGATGCCTAGTTGGTATGCACTTGTGGTTCCCTTGGTGAATTGTTTGGGTGTGTGTTGTCGAATAGAAGAGTGGCTTTTGTTAGGCGCCAGAGCCCAAAGAGGTAAATTGGATAACCTTCAAAAGTGAGTTAATCAAGTGATAATTAAATTAATGTACTTAGATAATTAGGATGTAGTTCACACTAATCAAGATAATTTAATCCTCACTCATAGACACAAGGGTTTGTTTAGACTTGGGATGAGTGAGAAGGCTTGGAACGGCAAGATCGACTATCTTATTCGTACGAGAGATAGTTGATTCTGCATGAGTGAGTATGAGTGCCGGGATTCAGTTGAGGCCACTAGGATTACTTGTGTCAGAGCCTATGAAGAATGCCTAGAGGAGATCTCATGACAAACCTTGCGATGACACTCTATCTAGGACAATTGTTGTTAATTGTTTTATATGTATGGTTCTGTGAACATACTTGATCTAGTTTATGTCTGGAAGCAATGTGACCTATGTCAGTGATGTTGGAGTTGTACTTGATTTGTACTTGTATTGTACTTGAGTTGTACTTGTTAATTCATTTGGTTGGTTATAACAGTATGAGTCAGTATGAGTTTGTCTTTGGTTAGTGGTTGTAGATCTTAGTCCATGTTACTTTGTTACTATCTCCTAGCATGGGGGGTGGGCCTTCGGGTACCACATTGGTAGGGTGGAACATGCACCAAAACCATTGGGTCCCCATTGATCTTCAGTACTTGGTGGCGAGACATCCAGATGGATAGCTCATAGTTCTTGTTGTAATTTCTTGCATTGTAATATTTCAGTTTGTATATGATACTTTATCCCTCTTTTGTAAGAGGTGGCGTTATGTAATTGTAATACATTTGTACTAGTGTCTCATTATAGGAATGAGTGATGTAACTATTGGATTAAGATAATTTTTATGAGATTGTATCTTGGTTGATTATTTTATTATGTTATGTGGTATTCTTATGATGTATGATATTTATTTCATAAATTTCATAAGGCTATGGTTATATGTAATATGTATGTGTGGGTTTAAAGTAATCCTAACCTTGTAGTCTTAGAGGTTGTTGTTAATTAGTAAGTGAATGTGTATGTTAAATGCACTTTATAAAAAAAAAAAATTGGTTTGCTTATGATGTTAATTGCAACTTCCTTTAAGGTTACTTGGTGGGGCATTACAGTCTATTAATTAATTAATTTATGTATGCATTCAAATTCTTCATGTTCGAGTTCTAAATTTTTCTTTGACATTCAAAGTCTAATTCTTCTATTTTCGAAGAATCTTAACTAAAGATTAAGATCTGAAACTCTTGTTCTTTCTATTTTTGAACAGTCTTGACACAAGATTAAGTTATCATTCTAGTTTAGTCTTTATCTTGTAGTATTTTCTAACTCACATTCTAATTGACACAGAACTCACATTGCACGAAATTCATCAATCTCACCTATCGATCTCTCTTTTCAATCTTAATCGATCATTCGAAAACCCAAAGTCTATAAAATGGTTTGTCATTATCATTATTCCTACTCCTGAAATCATACACTTTTGAGAAGAAACTTATCTTCGATATTTTAATTAGAAATTCAACAAGGTTATGCTTGCATCAATACTAAAAATCTGAGGGCAAGAATACAAAAACAAAAAAATGGAGAAGGGCAATTGAGATAATTCAAAAGAGTGAACGCATGTTCGGTGAGAGCTTTCCAGTTAATTTTTTTAGTTTATTTATGTTTAATTATTCGTTCTTTGTTGTTTTGATTTAGATTGTTTGTTATTTTAGAATTGATCATTGTAATTTGTGTAGCTACTAGTATTAATCTCCAAAAAATCTAGGTTATACACAACATATATGAGATATTTGAAAAATTAAAAATTCTCTTAGAAACAAATATCCATTTCAAAGAGCTTAACAAAGCTCTCAAAAATGGGTATCCATTTTGAAAAATATATATCCATTTTTATAACTATAAGTGAAAAAAATCAACCAAAAACCTCATTTTCATTGTCGTTGTTGGCTACATGGGGCAGAGCGTTAAATAACAAATATCCACTATATGTGATATCCATTTTTTCCTTCTAAATAATTTTTTTCTTCCAATTTCTCCAAGTTCATCAGCAAACAACCAATGTATGTTAAAATTCATGTTTTTTTGGATGATTTTAGTTTTTTAATATATTTTTTAACATATATATTAGGTTTTCATTCTTAATATTTTAGAAATTAGTTTAAAATCATGTTGATTTTAAAAATTATAAATTTAAATATGATTTGAATGGAACAAATTGATAGATAAAACCCTCCTACACCATACCCTCCTTCAATTTAGGATTTAATTTAAATAAATATTATTGAATTGAGAAAAAATGTTGAGAGATACTATAACCACCAGCATTTACCATTAGTAACACCTAATATAGAAGCCATAATCAAGCATGTTGAAGACATCACCAAGCAAAATTATTCATCTCAATAGTGGAGAGATGTGAAGAGGCTGCAATTTTTAAATGGTTTGAGGAATGATTAGATTAAAAAACTAGAAATATCTAAAGCCAACTTAGCCCAATATTTTTGTGAAACCGAAAATTGGACAATGTGTTCGTTTATGTAAACCAAAATTTTACATAAAATGGTACACTCATGAGGGCATAACTATAGAAAATTAGGATCATTGGTGGATGGTGTTTGATAAACCACTTGAAAACAATCTCGATGTCCCTCTTTATTTTCTCCACAAATTATATGCAATTTTTTTTTTAGGAAAACATGTCAACTATTTTTATTTCAGGAATTTTTAGGGAGTATGTATGGGAATTCCCCAAGATATACCCAAGGTAATATGTAGGATGCAAGGTCCCTATGTTACCACTCCTTTTATTACTCCCCCACGTCTAACACCCCATTGAAAAATTGTTTCTCATGTGACCCAACATAGTCTGTTCACCATACACTCTTTGACTAGTCATTTGATTGCATAGTCCTCACAATTTTCCCATCTACGTAATAGTGATACTCCTCATGCTTAAATTGATTCTAGTAAAACATCATCATCTAAACATATGTGTGTGCCTCATCAGTGTAGTACATGCAACCATATATTTCTAGGTCCTATGGGAGATAGGGATGAGCCTCCCCTAGACACATCTAAGTATGATGTGTGACTTGGAGGAGATGAGGCAACAATGCGTACTATAGATGCAGTAGAGATGTGTGAGGGAGGAATAGATGTAATTCCCTCCATGGTTGTAGATGAGGAGAAGAGAAATCTTTTGTAAAGGTAAGACTTAAATTTATTTCATAGTACATTTTATTTAAAATTATTATACCAAATAGTACATGTTACTAATGTATATTTAAGTGGGATTGAATATTTGATGACTAAGGAACATATTAGATATTTGCATCATGGTACTCTTTCATCCATTGAATTTGTCCTACACATATTAGCATAATATTTTGTGCATGTAAGAATTTTTTATTGTACACATCATTTGAATTGACATTAATTAAATAGATACTAATTTATATCTTGATCTTATTTTACTTTTATAGTGTACTCCAAATGTGACAAATGCAACACCTTTTACCATGATGAGTTCTTCTTAATCAATCTCAGTTGCATCACTAATTCGGGTATATGGTTTTTTTATATCTAGTAGATATATAAGTTTCTAGATATATTTGTAGATATATGTTTAGTTTATGTTTGTTTGTCAACAATTATATATTAATTTTGTCAATTTTATTTTTCTTCTTATAAAGTACACCCCTATCCATGTATGTGGATGCTTCACCAAGACAATATGGTAGGAATCCTAATTTTTGTAAGGGACCATCATTTGTTGAGCATATGTTAGCAAACAAAAAAACTTGAGGTAATGAAGAATTGATTTTGACTTTAATTTATAGTTAAGTATAGTGATTAGGTGTTACATTGAAAGATAAAAAATAGAATATAAGTTTCTATTTAGTAGTCTAAGTTATTTACCATTGACCTAAATCTAATTCAAGTGTTTCAATTTTATTTTGTGTTGGCAACTTCTCATCCATTAGGTCACTTGAAGAGGCTACATTATGATACTTTGCCATAAGATTAGGATTTTTCTTGACATGACATAGCCATTTGAGATATACATTGTATAGACATACCATGAGATGGCATATACCCTATTTTATAAATATTGTTTTGAGTTTTCATATATTCCAAATTTTTATAGGTACATACATAATTACTCTACACTTTTATATATAAAAAATGATATTGACATATTTTGTTCATTGTGTGCATGGTTTCCTATTTTAAAACAAATTTTGAATGTATAATCACTTTATAATGGTTGGTCTATGATGAATAACATGTTATATCTATTTATTTCTTGCAATATTAAACTTTAATAGTTTATGAATTGCATATAATTTTCACTCATGTTATACTACTATTAAATTTGGTTTCCTTGGGAAACTTCATGAAATTTGATCCCTTTATCCTTAGTCTCTATAGTTGCAACATCCTTTACCCTTTGATTCCTTGATCTATGAACATCCTTAGTCTATTTAGTTTCATTTTGGTATTTATCCTTTCAATAAAGTTGGATCTCCCTTTTAGCAATTATGGAAATTTTAATTTTAATTTTCCTTTTGAAATTAGTGCATCAAAAGAAATGACATTGAATACAAATTTTGGAACAATTTTGGAATAATGCAACATGAATAAATTAGCAATAGATCATACCATAGTTAATTTACAATTCATTAATAAATCACATATTTTCATCAAGAAAGATTCAAAATAATGTTATAAAAGTAGTCCATAATAACCTTAGTCCATATCTCCCTATCCCAATTAATCCAAGAAAAACCTTAATCCACTCTTAAAATATTAAATCAAGCCTAAATATTCCATTCATATAAAATTAAATCAATATAAACCTTCAACCAAGACACCAAAAATATAATCCTTATGATGATGGTTATGGATTTCAAAAAGACACCATTGATGAGATTGTTGAGCTTTTGGTTATATTTATTTGATAATTAAATTAATTTTGTTGAGAATTTTTTTGTTGAATTAAGCTTTATCACTTTGCATCCAAGATCAACCTTGTGTAGTCTAAAAACACACTTAATTTTCTATCCAAAGTCAAAAAATAGGTGATATGTTAGGTTCACCATAAGTTTTTGCTACTATATATTCATTTATTATTGACCTCAATTATTTGACTCACTCTATGCTTTGTATTTCATATGTCATTGGCATGATCTCTAGTTATGTAGAAACCTCATGAACTAAAATAGAAGGAAAGCTACTAGTTTTATTGGCAAAACAAGAATAGACAACTGAGAGGGGGGGTCAATTAGTTGTTACCAAAATAAAATTTATTCAACATTAATCAGCCTTTAATCTCAGATATGATAATTAATAGTGCAAGCATAAATCAATAACACATCATAGACACATGAAAACCAAGATTTTATAAGTGGAAACCCTGTTAGGTGAAAAACCATGATGGATGTTAGTCCATGAGATTATACCTTGTTAAAAGTATAATGAAGAGTAAATAGGGAATGCACATGCATTCAGGAACACTACCTAGAGGTCACTGCTCATAGGAAGGCTCACTACCTTGTATATAATAATCAAATTAAATCCATATAATGAACATGAACTCATAAATTAACTTCTTCACAAGCCTGATTATAGTTCTGGTTAGGCAAAAAAACACTTCGTTGAACCTTCTTCACACTCTACTCTGCATTCAGATGATCTGATATTTATTCACACATACACACATACATCAAGAATACACACTCTCAAACCTACAACAATGAAGAGAGAATCGATCTTATATATCCGCTACACAGATTTACATGAACTACTCTATCAACCACAAAAGAATAAATTACAATTTTTGGCCTCAATACATAAACAAATCTTAATGCACACCAAGACAAGTTGGTCAAAACATAGTGAGTACCCAAATAAACAGCTTCGAGCATGCCAAAAAATAAAGTAATAATCCATAGAGATCTGCAATATGCTACCACCATTATGTCGGCCAAGAACATGAAAACCTTAAACACACAAGGAGAAATCTTCAATCACAAACACTCTGATGAATCCAAACATACTAAACTGATAGAGAATTATCTAGAAACATTATTGATCATCTTAGAAACATACACAACAACTAAATTCACCAAAATTACAATTTCATCTTCCAGAAACACTTGCTACAGTAACTGAATGACTTCAGGAACACAAATCTTCATAACTTTCTCAATTCTTGATGAATAATTGAAATTTTTAGACAAAATACCAGATAGGCTAAAAAACAAACCCTTTAATGCATGATACCTAAAATTCAATGTACAAAAATTTTCACTACTTGGATCTTCACAACATCATAGACTGCCTACAATATATTTATTACAATTTTCTCAATCTCCTCGACATATATAACCTTAAGCATCACCAATTCTAATAGTGTTGACATCAATGAAAACCACATATTAGAATTACAACCACAACATCCAACAATCTCCCCCTTTTCCATTGATGGCAACACATGATGTGAAAATAATACCATCAACACAACTAGCTCTTCTCCAACAATCTCCCCCTTAGATTTTACACTCTTTTCCTATTTTCTTCTCCCATGTTTTTCACATTTCTCCTCTCATGTATTTCAAATTGTTCCTCTCCCCCTTTGACATCAATGATAAAGGCACACATGCTCTGATCCTCAAATTTAGCACATGTGAATACTCCCCCTATGTAGAAGCCACCAAAACATCAATCCGAAATAGGATATGACTTTGAATTCATGGACTGATGCAAATACCTACATCACTTAGTTATGATTTGGAGGGAAAATCACCCCTAACTTGCCTCTGAGGTACTCAAAATTATCCTTAGGCAATGGCTTGGTAAATATGTATGCAATTTTCTCCTTTGTAGGTATATAATCTAGTCTAACTTCTTTTTCATTTACTTTATCTCTCAAGAAGTGATATTTGATGGATATATGCTTTGTCTTTGAATGCAACAATGGATTCTTAGAAATGTTTATGGCACTGGAATTGTCATATAATATAGCAATAGGTACTTCATACTCAATTCTGACATCTCTCGACATCTTCTTCATCCACAATATTTGAGTACAATTGTTTGCAACATCAATATATTATGCCTCAACAATAGATAAGGAAATGGAATTTTTCTTTTTACTTGGCCAAGACACCAAATTCTTCCCTAAGAAGAATTCACCACCACTTGTACTTTTTCTATCATCCAAATATCCTACCAAGTTTGCATCAGTGAAGGCATTCAGAGTAATATCATCATCCTTAGGATACCAAAGACCAAAATCAATTGTCCCTTTCAGGTATCTGAATATTCTTTTCACATCAGTCACATGAGAATCTTTAAGATCAGCCTGATATTTAGAAACCATGCATACAAAATTCATTATATACGGCCTAATTTAAGTGAATTAGAGTAATCCACAAATTACTGACCTGTATCTTTTTTTATTTTCTTTAGGAGAATCATCTTTTTGTGTAAGTTTTTATTTGATTACCATAGGTGTACTAACTATCTTTAAATCTTCCATACCAAAAAAAAATAGTAACTCTTTCACATACTTAGATTGAGATAAGAAAATTCCATCATCTAACTGAGTAATTTGTAGTCCTAAGAAAAATTTCAGCTCTACTATCATTGATATTTCAAAATCACTTTTCATTTCATCAACAAACTTCATACACAAATCAACATCACCTTCAAAAATAATGTCATCAACAAAGACTTCAATGATAAATTCTTTATTTTGATCCAACTTTAAATATAAATTGCTATCAATAGTACCTTTATTGAATCCAAGCTTCGAAAAGTATTTATCCAATCTAGCATACCAATCTCTAGGAGCTTGCTTAAGTCCATATAGAGATTTCTTTGATCAACATACCATATATTCTTTGACAGTTAGTTGAAATCCATTTGGTTTCCCAACGTAGACTTCCTCTTCTAACTCACCATTTAGAAATGTTGACTTTACATCCATCTGATAGACTTTGTAATTCTTGAAAGAAACATAAGAAATAAATAATCTTACAGCTTCAATTCTAGCAATCAGGGAAAAAATTTCTTCGAAATCAATACCTTCCATTTGTGAGTACCCTTTGCAAACTTGTCTTTCTTTTTTTCTGACCACTTCACCTTATTCATTCATCTTATTCCAAAACACCCATTTGGTTCCAATCACATTTTTGTTTTTAGGTCTAGGAAAAAGATCCCATGTATCATTTTTCTCTATTTGCATTAGTTCTTCTTTCATATATTCCATATAATATTCATCTTTGCATACCTCATTGATATTTCTAGGCCATATTCATTTTAGGATTTTCTCTGACTTCTTGTTCTTGTGTTATTTCTTCTACACTTCTGCTATTTTTTGCTTCTTGATTCCCTTGGTTCACCGAAACAATTTGAAGTTGGTTCTATGTATGAACATTATTTACATTGTTAGTACTATCACATTGATCATTTGATTCATATCCACTACATCTAGATGGTTTATCAATATTTTCATCAACTTTGACATTTTCACTTTCAACCATTTTATTCAACCTTTCATTGAAGCACCTGTAAGCTTTTCTCTTAGTAGAGTAACCTAGAAGGATTCCTTCATCACTTATAGCATCAAACTTGCATGTATCATCATCTCTCTTATTGTAGCATTTGCTTCCAATTTTTTTGAAATACTTGATAGTAGGCCTATAACCAGACCATAGCTCAAAAGGGGTCTTACTAGAATTACTATTGACATTTACCTAGTTAATGGTGTACACAACAATACTTACAAATTCTCTCCAGTAGAAATGTAAAAAAAATTCTTTCACCATCATGGTTTTAGCAGTGTCTAGAACTATTATGTTCTTTCTTTCAACAACTCCATTTTGTTGAGGGGTCTGGGGAGTAGATAGTTGTCTTTGAATTCCATGGTCTTCACAAAAAGAATTGAATTATTGGGAAGTGAATTCACCACCTCTTTCTGACCTTAGGAATTTGACCTTTTGACGTGTCTCATTTGTTTCCATAGCTTTGAAGCTTTTGAAATTTTCTAATGATTCATGTTTTTCTCTTAAGAAGGCAACCCATATCATTCTAGAGTAATCATCAATAAGAAATATATAGTACCTTTCACCTTGGAGACTTTTGATTATGGATGGACCACATAAGTTAGTATGTATCAAGTCCGGTACTCCATTAGAGTTATACTAATTTCTTCAAAAATGATTTCTAGTCTACTTTCCCATCTGGCATTCCTTGCACAAAGTGTTAGTAGTCTTTACTAACTTATGAAGTTCTTTGACTTCTTGAGTAGAGCTTATCTTGAAAATGTTATCAAAGTTCACATGACACAACCTCCTATGCCATAACCAGCTTACATCAACTTGAGCAATTAAACAACTTTCACTAGCAACACTCAAGTGAAAAATATTACCTCTTGTCTTTGTACCTGAAGCAATCATATTTCTATAACATCTCCTTATTCTGCACTTACCATCCTTCAAATGAAGATTTTAACCCTTTTCTACCATCTATCCAATACTCAACAAGTTATTCTTTAAACCTTCTACATAAATAACATTTAGTATTGTGCTTACCACCAAAATAAATAGTGTCTCTACCACAAATCACACTAGAAGTGTTGTCTCCAAATCCTACAACACCACCATCATAGCTCTCTAAGCTTACAATTTTTTTTTTATCACTATTCATATGATGTGAACATCCGTTGTCAATTACGCACTCATCCTTTTCTTCAATTTTTTCTGCAAGAAATTTCTCAACATTCACATTACTACTAGATTTAGTGGAAACCTAACCATTTTCTTTGGTAGAAATGAATACCCATTCATCTTCATTTCCATTTTCTTTATTAGATTCATCATTAGTAACACCTTATTCAACATAATAGCATATCCTTTAAAATATAGTCTTATCAGGTTTATACTTAGAGACTCTTTCATGAAATCTTTATGCAAAATGACCTATTTTACTGCAAGAAAAACATTTAATAGGTAACTTTCCTTTGTAATTACCATTACCTCTGGCTTCTCTTTTCACAATCAATGCTTCTAGTTCTTCTAATTCTCTTTCTTCATCTTTAATTTTTTTCATCTCATCTTCATACTTGAATTTATTTTTGGAACTCTCTCCTGGATCATATCTCTACTTGTTTTTCCCAGATACAGTAGCCTTAAATGCAGATTTTATCTTAGGAATAGACTCACCAAATCCACTTAACTCAAAGGCAACAAGTTTTCCAATCAACATATCTCTTGTCACATTTGTCACTATCCCAAGTTCATCAATAGCATGAGCATTTTCTTTGTAGGAAGAAGGCACAAATCTAAGTATCTTGGCCACAATTTCTTCTTCATCCAAGGTTCCATCGACACATCTAATTCTCATCACCAGTTCGTTTAAATTTTGAGAGAAAGAAAGGATGTTCTCATCTTCACTCATCTTCATGTCCTTCCACTTTCCTTTTAGACTCTGTAGCTTAGCAACTTTCACCAGTGGATCTCCTTCATACACTGTTTCCAACTTTTTCTAGATCTCATGTGTAGTCTTCAAACCTATCACTTTTTTCATCTCTAAACCTATCAAAGAACTCAATAATACTTCAATATCTCTGGTATTTGTTTCATATTCTTTGATTTCATCAACAGTAGATGGACCATTTTGAGGGATAGTATATGCACTCTTTGTAATCTTCTAGAAAGGCTCACCAATGCATTTCAAATTACATTCCATTTTGACTTTCCACAGAGAGTATTTTGTTCCATTGAATCTAGGACTTTCCTTCTTGTATGATTCCATCTCGGATCATCTCAAGTTGTTAATATTTTCCTTCAGAGGAACTAGCTCTGATACCAATTGTTGGCAAAACAAGAATAGACAACTAAGAGGGGGGGTGAATCAATTGTTACCAAAATCAAACTTATTCAACATTAATCAAGCTTTAATATAAAATATGATAACTAATAGTGCAAGAATAAATAAATAATACATTAGAGACACATGAAAACTAATATTTTATACATGGAAACCCTATTAGGAGAAAAACCATGGTGGATGTTAGTCCACAAGATTATACCCTGCTAAAAGTCTAATGAAGAGTAAATAGGGAATACACATGCATTCATGCATGCTGCCTAGAGCTCACTACTCAGAGGAAGACTCAATTCCTTGCATATAATAATCAAATTAAATCCAGGTGATGAACACGAACTGAGAAATTAACTTCTTCACAAGCCTAATTATAATTCTAGTTGGCACAAACACACTTCACTCAACCATCTTAACACTCTGCTCTGCATTTAGATGATTTGAAATTTATTTGCACATACACACATACACCAGGCATACACACACTCATACCTACAACAATGAAGTGAAAATCGCTCTTACATATCCGCTACAAAGATTTACATCAACTACTATATCGGCCACAAAAGAAAAAATTACAACTGTTGGCCTCAATACATAAATAAATCTTAATGTGCACCAACACAAGCTAGTCACAACATAGTGAGGACCCAAATAAACACCTTCCAACATGCTAAACAATAAAGTAATAATCCATAGAGATCTACAATATGCTACAACCATTATGTCGGCCAAGAACATGAAAACCTTAAACACATAAGGAAAAATCTTCAATCACAAACACTCCGATGAATGCATACATACTAAACTGATAAAGAATGATCTAAAAATATTATGGATCATCTCAAAAACATAAACAACAACCAAATTCACTAGAATTACAATCTCATCTTCTAGAAACACTTGCTATAGTAACTGAATGACTGTAGGAACACAAATCTTCATAACTTTCTCAATTCTTGATGTGTACCACCAAAAATTTTGGACAACATAATAGATAGTATCATCAACAAACCCTTTTATGTGTGACACCTAAAAGTCAACATATAAAAATTTTCACTACCTGGATCTTCACAACATCACAAACTACCTGCAATATATTTATTACAATTTTCTCAATCTCCTTGACATATACAGCCTTAAGCATCACCAATGCTAATAGTGTTGACATCAATGACAACCACATACCAGCAGTACAACCACAACATCCAACAAGTTCCTCCACTATACTCAAGTAACTTGTTAAAAGAAACATATGCATTCTATAATAAAAAAGACACTCCCAAAGTTGATCAAAAAGCACCTGCAAAGCTACATAAAATTATTGAAGAAATTGAAAACTCTATCCAACAAATGGATGTTGTTGTCCTAAGGGATGATGAGAGGGTACCTACTCCAAAGCTTATTGTAAAATATATGAAAAAGATATCAAAAGATCATGAAAAGGAATAAAATATTGCTACTTTCTTAAGGGTTGATGAGAGAGAGTTGTAATCTAAAACCCAAGTCCAAAAATATTAACCATTACTTGACTATTAAGTAGGTTCCAACATGGACCAATGTAGGAATGTGAGTGATTTTGATGTGAAAATATATACATTGAAATTCATGAACATAAATAAGTAGGTTCATACACATAATATTTGTTAGTCTATGCATCTTTTTATATTAATCATAATTAATTATATATGTTTGACACACCTGATATTGTTTACACATACATGTGACATTCATAATCATCATAACACAACATACATTCTACCATCAATATAATCAATATTGCCCGTATATCATATTTTCATGTCCTCGTGTACAAATACATCAATGCATATTTCTATCAAGTTATCATAGATACAAAACTAATATGTGCCCTTGATATCCTCACTCAATAGTGCACATCTCAAATAATATCTACTCTCATGGACACCTGCAATGTAGTATTACAAAAAATATTAAAAAATTCAAAAACTATTGAATAAAAGTAGTTGAACAATGAAAGAAACATGAACTCCAATGTTAGATGTGTTACCATTGAACCTCACATCCTAATCAAAGCTTGTGTTGAGAAATTCCTACATATAAATATTATAAAATTATGGATTATAAAAAACATGAAAAAAAAATATAACTAATCATTATTTGAAATCAAATGCAATATTATAAATCAAGAGATTAAAGTATATGAAAAATATACCTCCTTATGAATTACATTGAAATGTCTCCTCAATGTTGAAGAATTTTTAAAAAAATTTGTTTTGAATTTATTCTTCATGCAATAGTATTGTTCGCCAAAATGACCTAAATTTGTTAATAGTTGATAAGAAACATAAACTCAAACCTACTTTCAACTCAACAGTGGTTAAAATTAAACACTACTTTCAACTCAACAGTGGTTAAAATTAAACATCAATATTGGAAAATGCAAAAAATGTAATTTTTTAGTAATTTTGACAAATGGGAAGCATGAAAATTTTGATGTAAGAAGTTAAATACTAGGGAAGGTCTCTTTTCATTTCTCAAGTCACTCAATCATTCTAGGGTGCTCTTTCTAAGTTATTCTTTGCAGACCCCTTAAAGGCAAAAAAAATCAAACTATGACGAAGTCATTCTAGGAGGTCATGACCTATACAAATGATTTTTCTAGAACTACAAGTGAATATATAATCCCTTCAACCCAACATCTCTCATTTTTTTTCAACTCAACACCGTTTGTATGTTAAGTGTAAAATGCATTCTTGCAAAAAATGTCAATGGAAAGACATGACAAAATGGAAAGAAGAATTTTTTTTGTGCATAATGAAGTGAAAAATATTATACCAAAACATTAAGGTGGGTAGGTAAACACTATAAAAGGCCTCATTTTTCTCCCCAAGTTCCCCTATGATTCTAGAGTGCACTAATCTAAGATATTCTTAAAGGTGTCATGAGGGCAAAAAATGTAATTTTTTTAAATTTTTAGCATTTTTGATAAATGGGAAGCATGGAAACATTCAGATAGGTAGGTAAATACTAGTTAAGGTCTATTTTAATTGAATAAATCACCTTATCATTATAGGGTTCTCTTTTTCTTTGTACAAATGGTTGTCATTGCATGAAAATATTGACCTATCAACTTGTTAATGCCCAATACAACCGCTAGAGTTAATGAATCCACAAGAGGCGGTAAAGCCATGCAACACACTTGAGAATTTAATTGTAAAACATAAGGAGACCAAGGGTGCACACCTTGTATAAATCCCCCCAACACAAGTGAGGGGTTTGAACCCATGACCAAGACTCTGATACCAATTGTTGCACAAATAATTGTCATTGCACCAAAAGATCGACCTATTGACTTGTTAATTCCCAATAAAACCACCAATGTTAATGAATCCATGGGAGGAAATTAAGCCATGTAATTAACCCGAGTGTTTCACTTTACAACACAAGGAAACCAGAGGCACACACCTAGTAACATGTTTGGGGTAGTCTCTAAAGAGATTTTGGAGCATTTATTGCAAAAATTATATATTTTTGGTATTTTTGAAAAATGGGTAGTGTGAACATGTTGAGGTAGGAAGGTAAGTACTAGGGAAGGTCTCTTTCCATTTCCCAAGTTACCCAATCATTCGGGGGTTCTCTTTCTAGGGTAGTTTCTAAAGATCTCTAAAAGCCAAAAAATTGTCAATCTTTGATGAAGTCATTCTGGGAGCTCATGGTGCATACAAATTATTTGTCTATACCTACAAGTGGATATTGAGTCCCTACAAACTAATTTCTCTTAGTTTGATTCAACTCATGACTATTTGTGTGTTCCATTGTCAAATACATTCTTTTAAAAATTGTTAGTGGAAAGAAATTTAAAAATGGAAAGAATCATTTTTTTATTTGTGCATCATGGAGTGAAACCTAGTATACCAACACATCAAGGTGGGTAAGTAAATGCTACAAAAGGCCTCCCTATTTTCCCAAGTCTCCCCATGATTTTGTAATGCACTAATTCGAGGTAGTCTTGAAATTTTTGTAAGAGAAAATTATTAAATATTCAATATTTTTGACATATGGGAAGCATGGACATGTTGAGGTAGGCATGTAAATGCTAGGGTAATTCTGTTTTCATTTCCTTGTATTTTTTTGATCTTTTCTTTGGTTAAGACACATAAAATCCAACCTACTATTGAATGGGTACCATCATTACCTCATCATAATCATAATACAACATGGATGTACTAATTTGAATCACTTATAAATATACCTTTGTTCTCCAAGAAACCTGCACATATAAACAAGTGAATTGTTAAGAAAATAAATCTTCAAGACCTATTAGAAAGTAAAAAATGTAGGATTTATTGTCATAAGCAACTTGAACAACAAAATTTAAACTAAAAATTCTCTCAAATAAATATGTACCTTGAAAATATATTGATCTAGATGAACTACCATCGATGTTTTGATTTGAATCACTTAAAAATATACCTTTGTTCTCCAAAATCCTACATTTTTACATATTAGTTAAATTTTGAGAAAAAAATTAATGTAATTTTAATCCAACCCATATACATAACATGAATCTAAATAATATGAACAATATCATACCCATCCCATACAAATAAAAAATTGTTACTCAAGTGTGCTTGAAGGGTCATCTCTTACCTTCAGAGTATCTAGCATTGTATCATGATCGACAGTACTAACTATCCATAGTTCTTTTTTATTTTTTCAGCATGATGTCTAAATAACTTAATATTTGTTTCTATAACAAGGTGAAAATACATGAGAATGGTTTTTTTTTCTCCTAGTCTTCAAATGCAGGTATGGAATTATTTCTAATCATATACATTCGCAACCAAGTTCTGACAACAACAACTAAACCTATAGGATACATGAACCCATAATCATTTGTCTTCAGTTGTGTTATCTTCTTCTTTCCTTGTACACATTTTTCCAACAAATAGTTTGAGTCATATTCATTTCTCTATAGTGAGACAACTACATAGACATGTCTTGGTTGTACAAGATCTAAAAAATGGTCATAGTCAAGTGAAATTTCTATTTTATCTTGTATAGAGGATTGTGTTGTTGATAAAGGGGTTAAATACTATGGAATCCATGTATCTATCCACTCACTTGACTTGTATTAATCCAAATCACACTAAATATAATTATTACAAAAACAAGCCAACTCTTGTGTCCATATAATCCATGCACTTACATCCAAGCTTCAAAATGAATTCATCTTTGAAGATTCTTTAATTGTTTGAAATTCTAATTTTTCACCTACTATGCCCTCATCAACCAATCAAAAGAACCTAAACAATTCCAAATCAAGTTTCCCTCATTATGATATTGTATAACTACACCAATCAATAATATAATGTACATCATTGAATTTTTCAGATCCTCTAATCTTTCTTTGTTCCTTAACCAAAGCTCTCTTCACACATCTACCTGCACCATCATTCTCACCTTTTCCATGCCTGGATTCAAAAATTTCCAAATATATGGTACAGCCCTTTGCACATTTATCCTACTCAACCAATAAAACATACAAGAATTATTGAATTTCCTATAGTTATTTGGTGAAATGATATGTTGACCCATTATAATACCTTTTTCCTGCAAGAACTCAATTCTTTTTTCAAAACAGTGTTGCACAAACTTAGAAGAATGAGATCTATTATCACTCATGTAAAAATGGTACTCCTTGATTATCTTCCTACTCTCTTATGCACTATCAAGAGCATGTCTATATGTTATGTGAATAAAAATATCAATTTGAATAGAATTTTAATTTGAGATTGTACCTCATTTTGTGGTTACAATGTGTAATTTCTAGCACAATCAACCATGGATATAAAATTTTCAATCGGGAAAGAGTCCTTACACATCTTGAATTTCTTATCCAACCATTGGGACTTGTGGATATGCTTTTCATACTTGTAGAAAATTATTCTTGAAATTAGAAATAAAATTAGCAATACTTACCTCTCTTGTAACCAGCTTGCATCTAGAACCTTCACCTCCACTCTTCAAAATGCATTTCACTATCTCAAATCCATTTTTCTCAATAATTTTGGTAGAAAAATCATGTTTATTTCCCTCATGAAAAAATGTTACAAACTCTGATAAACCACCACATTGCAAACACATTTCATTTAAACAATCATTTCTATTAAAAAAGTGCAACCATCACCTCTAACACATAAAAATGAATCTAACAAGTACCTAGATGACTTCAAAAGTTACATTGCATGCCAGTCCAAAATTTGTTAGTATGCATAGTACAATAATATAGAATCTAATAGTTCATGATACATTGAAAAATTTGGGGTATTTATTATAACATGTATTATGAATATTAGTAGGTACACAAAAAAATGGCTTACAAGATTCAAAATCCCTTTGTGAGATTTGCAAATTTGTATGTGTTTCACGAAATTGTTTGTACAATACCGTTTGGCTAAATTCCAATAAATGTTTAGGATGCAATGTGCAATCTTGATTGCCAATTCTTAAATTTAAAATATCCTTTGCATTTGGTGATACTCTACATTGAGAGTGCCAAAATTATTGAATTTAATTCTTTATGTTATCTATTAGCTTCTTATCTACATGTGGAAGCCTCCAACTAAAAGCACATGTATCATTTTGAAGATTACTATCGAGTCTTCCTCGTCTTCAGAGTTCTCTAGACAATGTTTTACGACTTAGGTTTAAATAAATACAAGTTTTCCTCATTAAACAATCCTTTCTCAAATTATGGCTTACTAATGAGGTTGTGGTCACTCTATGAGTAGCTCTCTTATATTTTTCCTTACTAGCATTTCCAATAGAATTTAGAGCATTAAAAATATTTTTGACAATAATACTATTTTTCTTTTTCTTTTTGGTGACATGAATCTTCATTTTTTTAATAATGATTTCATTTTATAAGACTTTAGTAATTGTACAAAAATTTGACATTGTTCAGTTAATGTCTTATCAAAAAAGTATTGATTGAACATATGGGTGGCCTATAACCGAGCTGCTTGTGATGACCCTCTTCCATCAATTTTATCTATTATGTTCTCATTAATTTCAAGTAACCATTTTTGGGTTCTTGAATGTTTATTATTTTCATTGGATTCATTATAAATATATGGATTTATGATTTTTTTTCTTCTTCACAAATATCATCTCTTCTTGCGTAATATGGAGATACATTGACATTCATTGTTTAATTTTCATGTATTTCACATTTAACATTAATATTTTTAGTTTCATACTCAACATTCACAATTTCATGTTGGACATTTTCTTTCTCAATTTCATTTTCAAAAATTTCAATTTCAATTGGGTGTTCAAAATTTTTATTTTTATTTTCATGATCAACATTTACAATTTTCATGTTTTAAAGTTTCAATTTTAATTTCTTCTTCAAAATCTTCAAATTCAATATCATGGTCACTTTATATTTCACTTAAAGGTAAAGAGGATCCTTCTCATTGAAGATAATTTTTCATACCTCTTACTTGCAGCCTCTTACTCACTCTATCATGCTCTCTACTTGCCTCAATTATCTCTCCTTCACAATTCATCTTCATTTTCACTTTATGATGGTTGTTTCTCCCCATTATCCCAACCCAAAAAAGTACTTGAATGATTGAAAAAAAAAAAGCTTTTATTAAAAAACAGTGTTCCAAAAGAGAAATTATGTATGTAATGCATAGAAATCATGATATTCCCAATAGAACAAAGAATGTGGGGACTCTTGGAATGGATAAAATTGAATTTTATCCGTTTTCTCCACTCAAACAAAATGGATATCCATTTTTGAAGCTTGTTATATTCAAATAAATAATATAATACTATTTATTCATATCATATATTAATATTATAATTATAATAAGTTTTATATTTAATAAATATAATATGTTATAGTAATAATATAGTATTATAGTATTAAATATAGATATCATTATAATGTATGCTATATTGAAATATTAATAAAATTATATTATTTATATTAATGTAAGTATAATTCTATAATGTAAAGAAAACCTTACACAAAATGAAATGGTTACTTGTGTTGCACAAAATGGATATTCATTATATCAAACTTAAAAAATCTATTATATATTGTAACTTATATATAATATTATATATTATGTACTATATGATATATTATATATATTGCATGTTATTTTTTAATATATTATTGTATAGGAGTGAATTTTCACCCCCTTGCAAGTTCCCCTTTTCATCTCCTACCTTAGAAGGAATTAATCCCATCAACATAATCTCACTTCACCCTTCCACATTCCATCCACCTAGCACCTATCCTTAGTGTTGGTGGGTGAATCTTTCTCACGGATGCCTACATGGTGCATAAATTTCTACATAGAACACTTACATCCTAACAAGATTCGTGCTCCTAAAGCTCACAAAAAATGTTACACTTACTATTGGGGCCGAAGTGTAATGCCTCTACATGATTCTTCTTGTTAATCGCATATATTAGTATAGGCCAATTATGCTTGATCCATGAAGAATCAAACCATATTCATGCCACTAATACTCACTCTCAAACAAGATCATTCAAATGAAATTTAAACTAAACATTTATTGAAGATAAAAATTCTAAACTAAGAAAGCATTAAAATTTATACTCTAATATATCTGATTATACCATTTTGGAATTGGTGTCATGTTGATATGGAAAAACAATCCTTTCTCAATCAAGTGATCGATGAGCTTGTTTCAATCAATTATTTTGAAGAGAATCAATAAAACTATTGTGATATATGGATGAAAACATTATTTATGCTAAAAATGAGTATGATGCAAGAGTTAATCTGTAATGCCCCGCCACAAGACCCTAGAGGACAACACACTAACAACACATAAACGGTATTTTTTTTTTGAAGTGTAAACATATTAAAGATTACAAATGAATCAATAACTCATATTCCAATCTAGGTCCTGTAAGGTATGTGACTAAGCTACTAGAATCCCACAATCGATCTAACAAGAAATATAATTCATTTCATTAAACAATTCAACTATCAATACATATTTTAAATTAATCTATCTCATTTAAAAGATCAACTAATATAAATCATTCCTATCATGTCATCTCTAAAGAAATATAAAAGACCATTTAATTAACTAACACATGCAAATATCATCATCATTTACATTATCCATTACAAGAGAGATTATAATATTGTATTTCAAGAGAAATAAAAAGAATGATAAACCCATAAAAACATACATAAAATTAATCTATATCAACTTATTCAGAACAAGATTGTGATCCACCATCTCGAACCCCATTCCGGTATCTTGACACACTCATAATTTTCCCAAGATATGATATCCTTAGAAGTGTCTCCTCAAGATACCTAAACCTTGGGAAGTCACTCCTCAAGATATCAAATCTTGAGTACCTCTTGGTCCAAATAGATGCCTTCAAAGGTTCAATGGCTATAGTAATCATCGGAATCAAGACAAATATCTCCAAATCATAATTTCAGAAGCAACATAATTAATCATAACATGTCATCAATAGATAACATTCAAATCAATTTCATTAAATTTATTAATTACAGGAGAAATTTCAACAATAAGTTACAATATTACATAGTTACATCATGAACATCAATGTCTCCTTGAACACATGTGAGGAGAGTACACCAGAAGTATAGAACATGACACAAGATATTTATGGGACAATACAAATACATGAAATGTAATCCACATAAATTGGGACAAGTGCAAAAGTCTTCATATCCAGGAGTAGTCACCACGAACATAAACAAAGTGAGTGACCCCAATGGAGTACAAGGCACATTCCACCTAACCATGTGGAACCCTAAGGTCCACTCCCCATGCTAGGAGATAACATTAAGGTCCCACCACAATAGTGAAGAGACAAAATATGACACAAGGGCTAACATGACTCTAATGTAAAGTATAGTATAACATCACATAACAATAACACCACTTCTAGAGGCACACAAAAGTCAAAGGGAGAGAAGAAATAAGAGAATACTAGGTTTATTAAGGAGGAGTGCCATCACATAGTTTTCTATGGGTTACCCTAGAAGATCTTCCTCAACCCTAACCCCCATCCTTGGTTACCCTGGTAGCCTCTACCGATCTCCAACCCCCATACAAACCTATGAAAAATCAACATGCCTCTCATGAGGATGAGGTAATTGAAATTTCCATTCCATGCCTTCTCAACTCATCTCAAGCCTAAATGATCAATTGATCCATGAGTGAGGTATTCACTTATCTTGATTAGTGTGATTACTACCCAACCCCCTAATTCATTTTAGGTTATCACTTAATTATAAAACTCCCACATGGGTTGGCCTAACACCACTTTGTGTGTCGAATCCTATTGAGAGCCACTCCCCTAATAAAAATGAGGAAACTCCAGAAAATCAAAAGGGAAAATCCTACTTGCACAATCACAAAATCTCATTAACATACACAACAAGGCGAGGCACAAATAATCCTACATGAAAGGTCCAACCATAGTGGAGAATATACCATGCAAGGCTAATGACCCCCATAAACTCATTCAATACAAAACAACCATCCTAAAGGTTTATCAAGAATTCCATAAAAAGAGAAATCCCCCCTAGCCTCTGGAAGACTCCCAATTTCATAAACACAAAAAGACTCTATCTTAGAGTACCACCAATACTGTATAACATTTAAATACCAAATTCAACATAATATTCCAATCAATTAACAACAACATTACAATAAAGAGACATGATTGTATTTTATTTTCGATCACAAGATCATTTACTATTTGATTAATTCATATTTGCAAAAGAATCAACATTCAATATAAAGTTATGAGAGAAATACACCATTTAAGAGTTTATTGATTTGTCCATTCCACTAATTAATATAGATTTTATTCACCAAAATAGATATGTATATATATAAATACATCCACATTTATCATTATAGAATATCTTAATTCAAATAGAATTTAAGATATATATGTACATATAGCGAAATCATGAATACAAAAATTTCACATAAAAATAAATATATATTTATTCATGAATCCAAAAATAAATGCCATGTAATATTCTTACCATTAAAATTATGTTCATATCGAATACATAATGCAAGACACATTAGTGATTTGATCAAATACATAATCTCATAATGTATATATATATTCATACATTTACTTTAAATGTAACACCAAGTGCATATAAATCGATCTACAACCATTCAAATTTATTTACATGTTGTTTATAGAGAATACCAATAAAATTGGTATATTTACATGTTGGTGCCTAGAATAATATATTAAAATACAACAATGTACATAAGGATTTTATATCAAAAATTTGTATCATTATTTCCATGTGTGTGTGTGTGTGTATATATATACAAATACCATAACTAACTACAAATTTTGAAAAGCTGAATTTCCCATTAAAAAAATGATAACTATAACCTTAAAAAATGCTTCTACATGGATACAAATAGATATGTATCGATATAGAACTACATGCATATCGGCTCATATATGACTGAATGGTCAATGAGTAAATAATATCAAAGTTACAAGCATATACTACACATAGCAAGAATATAACTAAGCTTGTGAATTCCAAGCATGAACAAAATCACCAGATTATACAATTCATTCGGTGAGAATCGATGGGCAATTAAAAGTACCATAGATCAATCTAGACACTGGCATGTTAGTTGAATATAATATATAAAATACATATTTTGAATGTAAATTCTATACCACCCATCAAATTCTAAAGAATTTGAGCTTAACAATTACTATATTTATAAAATTTGTTTCCAATGTTTTTCCAACCAGCACACACTTAAAACATTGAAAGCCAAACAAAAATGATTTAAGTATTAAACAACATGGCAGGCAATAACATACAATTTCCAAGACAAGTGTGAAAATGAAATACGAAGAGATATAATAATATAAGGAAATTAATTTATGAATTATTCCCAATCGAACTCAAATATGAATAGGAAAGCTTGTTCCATATAGCATTCAATCCAAAAAAATTATCTAGAGCAAGGAAAATTATTACAAGAAGAGGAACCTAGAATAATTCGTTCACTAAGTTGAAATCTGATGTCGGGTTTGAATTCCAATTGCAGCTCCAACTTTCTTTCCAAACCTCAATTTGAAAATTTATAGCTCCAACTCTTCCAAATCCAACAACCTCTATCAAAACCCCCATATTCCAAGCTACCAAAACCCCAAGAAAAGATTTCAAAAAACAATAAATTTTTCACATCAAGAAACAAATTTGGTTTTCTTTCCAGAAATAATCAAACACCCCTTTCATTTTGCAATTTCATTAATTTATTGAATACCTCTCCACTCTTTGTTACTACATGCTCTTTCTTAATTCAATTAATTTATCTAATTTTCCTCACTACCGTCAACTTCATCAAATTATTATTATTTTATAATTTTATAATACTTTAATATTTGCACACAATAAATCAAACAATTAAAATAATTAATCTATTAATTTAATATTTCATTTTAATTTTGTTTGTAATATTTTTATTTCAATATCTTTTTTTTTAATGTTAAAACACAAACTTTATTTATTTAAGCTTAATAAGGGCATTATCAATATTTTCATTTATCCACACTACTAACATAATAAAGAATTTATTTTAATCATCAAAATATTTTTAACTTTAATAATACTTATTTTAATATAATAATCAAACAAAACACTAGCTAGGTACTCTACTCAAAAGAATAGAACTCCAAGCAATACCCGACATTGAAGAAAAATGAAAGATAAATCACAACGACATAGACAGACCAACTCGAACTGACCACACTGAAAAGGTATGATGAAAAAATGCTCATGCTCGTCAAGGATGATGGTTCAACATAGGGGAACTGATTATATCTCTCATCCAAAAATATCCATTGGGATGAAGGCACGTTCAAACCTGGTACCTACAACCTACAACAAACCACACAATCGAGCATGTACATATACAAATAGTTAAACACTTCGTGAAGGGAAAACTGTGACATCATAGGGAACTTGCAAGAAAGAGATATGATACTATTCCCCTTCACCAAAATACATTGATACACAATAATCAAATACTAATAACATGATAAGAACATACATCCAATAATCACATAATGCTCATAGCACTAATAACCAACAAAATCAATTAACTAATCTACTAAGCATGGAAAAAGCATAATATCAGTGATAAAACAATATCAACTAACATCATAGTAATGAATCCAAAATTGAGCAATGTATCATAATTTCCAAATATATCAAGTAACTGTTAGAAATAGAAACAAAACTAAGGGGCACTACATCCTCCCCTAGAACCAGGCTAACTCCTAGAAGCCTGCAAATAGATATGAGTAAAACTCTCTCATCTTGGATGCATCACCCCATGTAGTAGAAGACTCATCATTAGAGTCCCACTGGACCCTCACCTGCTTAGTGTCTCAACCCTTAAGGGTGCATTGTCTGTGTTGAATGATGCCCACAGGCTCCAAATCCAGTTGCTTGTCCTCTACTTGTAAGGAATTTCAATCAAGAATGTGAGATATATCTGGATAATAGGGTTTGAGAACAAAAACGTGAAACACATCATGAATGTGTGATAGACTAGGTGGAAAATCAAGGCGATAAGAAACAATACCAATCCTCTTGGACACCTCAAAAGGCCCAATAAAACATAGTGCAATCTTGGAGCCTTTTATATAATAGATTAGACTCTTTCATGGATGCACCAGTAGGAATACCAAGTCTCCAACTAAGAACTGATAGTCAACCCTATGAGAATCTACATATTTCTTCTACCTATCCCAGGCTACCACCAAATTCTCTCTAATGTGAACCATCTGTTGCTCCATCTCTTGAAGCATCTCTAGAGCAAGAATACATTTTTCCTTCAAATGATCCCAACTCAACGGGCTTTGACAAGGAAAACCATACAGCACCTAAAAGGGAGGCATTCCAATAGAACTGTGATAACTATTATTGTATGAAAACTCCACCAAATACAAGTAATCCTACCACCATTACTACTAATCCATAATGCACATCTGAATCATATCCTCAAGGATCTGATTGACCCTCTTAGTCTTCCCATCAGTCTCTAGATGATAAGTTCAACAGAAGTTCAACTGAGTCCCAAATGCATGCTACAAGGATGTCCAAATAGCTGAAGTAAACACTAGATCTCTATCTAAGATAATATTATGAGGAATATCATGCAACCTGAAAAATTTTTCCTTGAAAACTCTGGCCACTAATGAAGCATTGTATGAGGATTGGATAGGAGAGAAGTGTGCCACCTTCATCAACCTGCCCATAGTGACCATAATGATGTCATGTCAACAAAAAGAAATGGGAAAACCAACAACAAAATCTAATGATATGATGTCCCATTTCCACTTGGGGATGAGATGAGGTTGCAAAAGACCTACAGGATGTTGATGTCCTTCCTTTACTCTCCGACACTCCAAAAATCTAAATACAAAATCAGTAATATCCCTCTTCATTCCAGCCCAAAAGTACAACTACTAAAGGTTTGCGTGCATATTTTTGACACTTGGATGAGCTGAATAGGGTACCTGATGTGCCTATGACATGATCATAGTAAAAATATCTCCTAAGGAAGTAACATAAATATGAACCAAGTGCCTCAAAAGGCCATCTAACTTAAGGGAATATCCTACAAATATACCCTATAAAACTCTGCCATACTTCACCTCAGACCTCACCTCCTGATACCAACTATCTTTAGGAAGTGTTGAAAGGATCTGACTCCTCAAGTCTACTTGAAGAGTCACTATTGAAATCTCATGTCTCCACTGACTAAGGGAATCCACCACCACATTCTCCTTTCTCTATATATACTTCACCTCAAAATCATACTCACATTGGAATTCCATCCATTGTCTCTACCTTTCATTCAGATTAGGTTGCATGAAAATATACTGTAAACTATGGCAATCACTATGTAAATCAAACCGATTCCCCAAAATAAAGTGCCTCCATCTCGTCAAAGAATGAACCATAGTGGCTAACTCAAGATCATGTGTAGGATAGTTCAACTCATGATCCTTGAGTTACAAGACTCATAGGAAATCATGCAACCATCCTACATTAACACTGATCCTAAAACCTCCAAGGATGCATCTATACAAACCACAAAATCCCCAGTAGGGTCAGGTATTTCCAAGATAGGTGCACTATTCAACCTCTCATTAAGGGTCTAAAAAGTTGCTTGGCACTGCTCTGACCAAATAAACTTCTTCCCTTTCCTCTAAATGGAAATGATGGGGTGAGATATTCTTGAGAAACCCTATACAAACCATTAGTAATAACCTACCAAGCCCATTAAAATTTGAACCTCTACAATATTAGTGGGTGCAAGTCAATCAATGATAGCTTGGATATTTTAAGGATCCACAACAATGCCCTCACCAGAGATAACATGACCCAAATACTTCAACTCTTTCTAGAAGAACTTACATTTTTCCATATTTGCATAGAATTGGTTCTCCCTCAGACATTATAGCACCTGACACAAACACCTCCTCAACTACATCATAGAGATCATGCACAAGGAAATAGGTCTCTAAACTCTAACTCCCTCAACCTCACTGCTAAAATCATCTACACATTGCACAAACTTATGACAAAAATCTATGACTTCTTTGTTTTTCTCTAACCAATCCATTCCCAATAAAACATCATAAGACCCAAGGGGAATAATACAAAGGTCTACTATGGTGCAAAGAGATCCAATCCTCAAACCACAACCACAAACAAGAGAATCAACTATGACCTTAACATCAGAGGCTAATTCAACCTGCCACCAGTCTACATCGTGCCACTACAGAAGGAAAAATGAAAGAGTCTGAAGCATTGGAGTCAAAGAGAATAGAAACTCTACTATCCTATAACACACGTATAATATCAACCACTGTACCCTAATATTTGGCTTGGCGGTTATCAACTATTGAAAAGACTCTGTGTGATCTTCTTTAATATCCTATGGTCGGCTTTGTAGATGTTGGTCTCTAAATAAATCCTGATGTGCCATTCTGAGGACACTATCTAGCAATGTGACCCTACCGACCACAAGAGAAGCACCCTATACCTCTTTCATGACCTCTACCACTTGGAGGTGCACTAGACTGCTGAAAACTACCCCTACTAACTGCAGACTCCAAACTTCGAGTGATAACACTTGTTTCACCTCCAATTCTTGTCTCTCACAGACTAAAAACTATAACTCTACTGAGACTAAGAGTTCCTATGTTTTGACTGAGAGTGTTGTTGTTAGTGCTAACCACCCATAGAGGGTACTTGATGGCTCCTAGAGGGGCCTGCTATTTGATTCTAGCCACCTCAAGAACTGAAGCTTGCTAGAGGTGCACTACCAATTTTCACACTTGTATGACCACCTAATGCCATGGCAAAATTCTCCTCAGCTATATGAGCCTTCTCTACAACTACCTCCATGGTTTTTGGATCAAACACATGAACACTCCCACTAATACGAGCATTCAAGCCCTTGATAAAGTGTTGTACTAACATACCCTCATCATCACCTATGCCAACATACTACTTAAGCTCATAAAATCTTTGCTCATACTGCTCAACTGGAATCACCATTTAGCTCAACTCATGGAACTCATTCACATGGTGTTTCCACTGATGATGAAACAAGAAACAAGCTCTGAATCTCTCTAAGAACATCTCCCATGAGATTGAATCTATATCCAAATGAAGCTTTTTCTCCTTCAAATTCCACCGCATGGAAGTGAAACCTCAAAGATGCATGATAGTGCACCTATCCTTGGCATTGCTACCATATGGGTGCATAGAAAACACCTATTTAGATCAATTAACCATGTTTAAATCTCTCAGAAGATCCCTCATGTGCCCGACTAAAATTGCCTCTTGCTCTATAGTAACCTCTTTTCTCCTGGGATACCTCCCCCTCTCTCTAGTCACCAAATATTCACCCTCCTATCTCAGACCAAGATGGGTAAGAACCTCCTCAAGTATGTGACACAACTATGCACCCTCTAATCCCGATTGAACCAGATTCTAATCTCCACCTCCCTAATTATACTAAGAACTCTATTGTTCCTCACAATTAGACTCATGGTAAATATAAGGAGCGGATTCTTGGTGATTATCCCCAAGGCCACCACCACAACCTTGACCCCAACCTCTAGGCATGATCCTACATAGGCATCACCAAAGAAAAGTTTGAGGTGTTAGATGAGTTCAACAAGGGAAAGCATAAATTTAGAATTCTACACAACTAAGACAACCTAATGGGCTCTTGTATATACCTAGAGTACCCAATGTTATAACTTTGGATCAGATACTATGTATAATTCCCTGCCATAGGATCCTAGAAGACAACATGCTAACAACACATATAAATGGTACAATTTTTTTTTGAAGTGAAAACATATTAAAGATTACAAATGAAACAATAACTAGTATTTCAATATAAGTCCTCTAAGGTCTGTGACTACGCTACTAGAGTCCCACAATTTGTCTAACAATAAATATAATTCATTACATTAAAAAACTCAACTATCAATACAAATTTTCAATTAATCTAATCTCATTTAAAAGATAAACTAATATAAATAATTCCTATCATGTCATCTCTAAAGCAACATAAAATACCATTTAATTAACTAACACATGAAAATATCATCATCATTTACATTATCCATTACAAGATAGATTATAATATTGCATTTCAAGAGAAATTACAAGAATGCTAAGCACATCAAAAGTTACATAAAATTAATCTATATCAACTAATTCAAAACAAGACTGTGATCCACCATCTTGAACTCCATTCCAATATCTTGACACACTAAGAAGTTTCCCAAGATATGATATCCTTAGAAGTGACTCCTGAAGATACCTAAACCATAGGAAGTCACTCCTCAAGATATCAAATCTTGAGTACCTCTTGGTCCAAACTGATGCATTCAAAGGTTCAATGGTTGTAGTAATTATTAGAATCAAGACATTTATCTCCAAAGAATAATGTCAGAAGCAACATCATTAATTATAACATGTCATCAATAGATAGCAATCAAATCAATTTCATTAACTTTATTAATTACAAGAGAAATTTCAACAATAAGTTAAAATATTACATCATTACATTGTGAACAACAATGTCTCCTCAAACACATGTGAGGAGAGTACATCAAAATTATAATACATGATATAAGAGATTTATGGTATAATAAAAATACATGAAATGCAATCCACATGAATTGGGACAAGTGCAAAAGTCTTCATATCCAAGAGTAGTCACCACAAACATGAACAGAGTGAGGGAACCCAATGGAGTACAAGACACATTCTATCTGACCATGTGGAACCCTAAGGTCCACCCCCCATGCTAGGAGATAGAATTAAGGTCCCACCATAATAGTAAAGAGACAAAAGATGACACAAGGTCTAATATGACTCCAATTAGAAAGTATAGTATAACATCACATGAAAATAACATTACTTCTAAAGGAACACAAAATTCAAAGGGAGATAAGAGTCTAGAGAATACTAGATTGTTGTAGGAGAAGTTCCATCACATAGTTTTCTATGGGTTACCCAAAAAGATCTTCCTAGGCCCCGGAACCCATCTAGGGTTTCCCTTGTAGCCTCTACCAATCTCTCCCACCATACAATCCTATGTGGAATCAACATACCTCTCATGAGTATGAGGCAGTTGACCTTGCCATTTTAGGCCTTCTCAACTCATCTCAAGTCTAAATGAGCACTTGATCCATGAGTGAGGTATTCAGTTATCTTGATTAGTTTAACTACTACATAACCCCCTAATTCATTTTAGGTTATCAATTAATTATAAAACTCCCACATGGGTTACCTTGGTGCCACTTTGTGTGCCGACCCCTATTGAGAGCCACTCCCCTATTGACAACTATGAGACTCAAGAAAATCCAAAGGGAAAATTCTACTTGCATAATCACAAAGTATCACTAACATACACCACAAAGCAAGGCAAAAATCATTCTGCATGCAAGCTCCAATGAGATTGGAGAATATACCATGCAAGGCTAATGAATCCTGTAAAATCATTCAATAAAAAATAACCATCCTAAAGGTTTATCAAGAATTCCATAAAAAGAGAATTTCCCCCTACCCTCTGGAAGACTCCCAATTTCATAAACACAAAAAGACTCTATCTTAGAGCAGCACCAATACTCCAAAGCATTTCAATCCCAAATTCAACATAATGTTCCAATCAATTAACAACAAAATTACAATAAACATATATGATTGTATTTTAGTTTTGATCACAAGATCACTTAATATTCAATTAATTCATATTTGCAAAAGAACTCAACATTCGATATAAAGTTATGAGAGAAATACACCATTTAAGATTTTATCGACTTGTCCATTCCATTAATTAATATAGATTTTATCCACCAAAATACATATGTATATATATAAATATATCTATATATAATAGATATATATGTATAATATATATCTATAAATTTATATATAAATACATCCACATTTATCATTATAGAATATCTTAATTAAAATAGAATTTAAGCTATATATATGTATATATAGTGAAATCTTGAATACAAAAATTTCATATATATATATATATATATTCATGAATCCCAAAAAAAAATGTCATGTAATATTCTTACCATTAAAATTATGTTCATATCGAATACATAATGCAAGACACATCAGTGAGTTGATCAAATACATAATCTCATAATGTATATATATATTCATACATTTACTTTAAATGTAACACCAAGTGCATATAAATCAATCTACAACCTTTCAAATTTATTTACATGTTGTTTATAGAGAATACAAATACAATTGGTATATTTATATCATCTCATATACGACCGATTGGTGAATGAGTAAATAATATCAAAGTTTCAAGCATATACTACACACACTAGGAATATAACTAAGCTTGTGAATTTCAAGCATGAACAAAATCACCGAATTATATAGTTCTTTTGGTAAGAATTGACGGGAAACTAAAAGTATCACAGATCAATCCAAACACCAACATGCCAATCGAATATCATATACACAATACATATTTTGAATGTAAATCTTTTACCACCCATCACATTCTAAAGAATTCGAGTTTACCAATTATTTTATTAAAAAAATGAGTTTCCAATGTTTCGTCAACCACTACACACTTAAAACATTGAAAGAGAAACAAAAATGATTTAAGTATTGCACAACAGGGTAGGCAACGACATACAATTTCTAGGATAAGTGTGAAAATAAAATACTGGAAGAGATAATAATAAAAGGAAATTCCAAATAGCATTCAATCCAAACATTTAGTCTAGAGCAAGGAAAAAGATTACAAGAAGAGGAATCTGGAATAATTCGTTCACTAAGCCAAAATATGATGTTGGGTTTGAATTCCAATTGCAGCTCCAACTTTCTTTCCAAGCTTCAATTTGCAAATTTACAGCTCCAACTTTTCCAAATCCAATAACCTCTGTCGAAACCCCCAAATTCCAAGCTCCCAAAACCCCAAGAAAATGTTTAAAGAAACAAAAAATTGTTCACAACAAGAAACAAAATTGGTTTCCTTTCCAGGAAATAACAAAAATCCCCTTTTCTTTTGCAATTTCATTAATTTATTAACTACTTATCCACTCTCCATTACTACATTCTCTCTCTTAATTCAATTAATTTATTTCATTTTTCCCACTATCATCAACTTCATCAAATTATTATTATTTTATAATTTTTTAATACTTTAATATTTGCACACATTAAATCAAACAATTAAAATAATTAGTCTATTAATTTAATCTTTCATTTTAATTTTTTTTGTAATATTTTTATTTCAATATCTTTATTTTAATTTTTTTAATATTAAAACATAGGCTTTATTTATTTAAATTTAATAAGGGAATTATCAATATTTTCATTTATCCACACCACTAACAAAATAAAACATCTATTTTAATTATCAAAATATTTTTACCTTTAATAATCTTTATTTTAATATAATAATCAAAGGAAGCACTAATTAGGTACACTAAAAAGAATAGAACTCCAAGCAATACCTGACCTCGAAGAAAAATGAAAGACAAAACACAACAACATAGACGAACCAACTTAAACTGACCACACCGACAGGGTATGACAAATGGATGCTCATCCTCATTAAGGATTATTGTTTAATGTAGGGGACCTAATGCTATCTCCCATTCAACAATATCCATTGGGATAAAGGCACACTCAAACCAAGAAATTCAAGTGGAGTCAATGCTTGGTACCTGCAACCTATAGAAAACCATAGAGTTAAGCATGTACATATACAAATAGTCAAACACTCTATGAAGGAAAAATCATAGCATCGTAGGGCACTCGCAAGCGAGAGACGCTACACTATTCCCCTTCACCAAAATACATTGATGAACAATACTCGAATACTAATAACATGATAATAATATGCATCCAATAATCACATAATGCTCATAGCACTAATGACTGAAAAAATCAATTAAAATGATCTACGAGGCATGGAATAAGCATAATATCAGTGATAAAACAATATCAACTAACATCATAGTAATGAGTCCAAAATTAAGAAATGTATCATAATTTCCAAATATATCAAGTAACTATCACAAATAGAAAGAAAATTGAGGTTCACTACATCATCTGCCATGATTTTATGTTAAAATATGTAGATATGCAATTGCTAAGATAATCTAAATGAGATTTAAACTAAAAATATTCAAACCCTAGCTCTCTAATTAGTTAAATGGATGCATTATGGAAGCCATTAATGGAAGATAAGATATTATGCAACTAATTTAAACTAAAATATGCTAAAAGTATGCAAAGTATGAGTGTGAGTGTGGGTGATTTCAATAACATAAGTTATATGTTGAGAGATGGATCCATTTGTCTCCAAATAGTGACCTATTTATAGGAAAGAAAACGAGAAATGAAAGGTTGAGATTGAAAATTCTAATCAATGTTAAAGGATGGAGGAAAAGGGAGGCATGGATCATGGATTCTCATCAACAGGTCAGAATGCAAGATGAGATTTAATCAAGGGTTTTCATTCCTTACAAACAAGCATTTTTGACTTGTATAAGAGGTAAAAATTTAACTTGCACAAGAAGTCACAAGCTAACTTGTATTTGAGGTTAAGCGAGAATATTCCTTTTCATAAATGATTGGAGGAGAAAGAATTTTATTTGGAATATTCATGGGTGAGGAAAAAAGATATTTTTCTAATTAAAATAGAGTTTAATTGTGCAAAAGGGGAAGTAATATTCCATGGGAATATTCCCTTTTTGGAGGAGTGTGCAAAGGAATATTCCCTTGCAAGTGGGGGGATTAGATTAATTAGTAATTGATAATTAAACAAAGGTTTAATTATGAAATTAGGGGAATTTCATGATATTCATTTAATAAATGATTTAATGAAAAGGGGGAAAGGTGAAATGACATTTAATTAAATAACTTAGGGTTATTTAATTAAATAAAAAGACTTAGGGAATTAAATTAAATAATTTGATTTGTTTAATTTAATGAGATGAAATGTTAGCATGAAAGTAGGTGACTTAAACTATTTTGATGAATTAGGTTAATAGATGCAAATGATGCAATTAATTAAATAGTTAAACTAATTTAATCAATTAAGCAAAAAGAGAATGGGTTTTAGGAGGAAATGGTGTTTTTTAGCCAATGTGATCCATCGATAAATTTTTAAGTATCTTCACATTCAACCTTGGAATGGTTCCTTTCCCCCCAAAACCTCTTCAAATGGCTATCTTTCACCCTCAATCAGTCTCTCTTCAACATTTTGTTTAACTCTCTCTTACTTTCTTGATCTCTCTTCATTTTCTTGCTAGTTACAACATTCATTTAACACATCACTTCAAGGTCCTTGCTGCAACTCCAACATCATAGCATCTTTTGAATCCATAACTCAAGATCACAACTTGGTTTCCTAGTGAGACCATCCTTCATCATTGTTGTGGTCATGTTGACTTGCCAATCTCGTGCTCTTGCAGTTTCATCCATTGGCCTTGAGCTCCCTTGCATGGAGGTGATATTTTTATTTACTAATTTTTTGTTGGAATTCAATAGCATAGTTCCTTTGGTAGTGTTTGGTGATAGTTCCATTGCTACACTTCCTTTCTTGTTCTTTATCATATTTCTATCCTTGCTATATTGGTTTTCTGTGGAGGTGGGAACACCAAAGTGGGATTTTCACTAAGGCAAAACCCTAAACAACCCCAACATTTTCCCCTCTTGGCTATGTGCAGGTACATTATTTGTGTGGAGCTAGTTGGAGAATTGGACCTCTAGTGAGTTCATTCTTATCTCATCTACCTTGGCACTTTTATAGCATATATTTCCATTATTTTTCTCTTATTCTATTATTTCATAGCATTTATTTCCTTCAAACTAAGTTGTTAGTAGGTTCTAAATTATTCTTCCTATCACTTTATTCTCACCATCCATATAGATGCCAACACATAAGTGATACACCAACGTGGTGCACTATTTTCCCTTTTCCACACTTTCATCCTCTTCAAGTGAGCTAGCAGAGTTATAGTCTAAATCTCAAAACTTTGTCAGTCTTGTCCCATAATATAGTTTCTTGGATTAGAGGAGTGATAGTAGCACCTGAGAGTGCTCTCCATTCTCTATCCTTCTTTTAGACATCTATAATATTGAGGTTGTTTAGGGAAGCCTTCAACTCCCTATCCTCCATGACTTAGGATTGTTGAGGGGTTCGTCCCCCTTCTCTACATTTTAGTTAACCTGACATGAACCATTTTGGTTTTGTTTAATAGTGTTGAAAGACCCTTCCCTCATATCCTAAGAGCATTGTGGGTGTGAGTGTTGTAAGTCCTCTGGTCTTGCAACCCAACCTATGACCCCTAGTAGCATAGTTGGGAAGTTCCACAAATGTTGTTGAATGAAACCTCTATTGGGTCATTGTCTATCTCTTGGGGGGCTTCCCTTAACACCATTTTTTACATCATACCGAGATCTAAATTATTTAGAGTGAAACTCGATATCCCATGGTTGGTAACTATGAACACAATTCCCTTAGTGGTACAAAAATGCCTGAAATTCATTCATAAGGGATGTTTTCATGTGGTCCACAACACTAGTTGTAGGCCATAGGTAGACTGTGAGGAGCACTCCTTAGATCATTTTCGGCTGAACCCTATTGGTCTACTTCCTCCTAGGATAGATCTCTTGTAAAAAACCTATTTCAAATTGAAGAGTGAGATTTTAATGCCTAAGGTGAGGTACCCTCCTTCCCCTTATTCTATTTCACATAGGACATGTTTGAAGGTGAATAGTGATGCTACCTTGGCCTGAAGGAAGGAAGAGCAAAATCTTGTTAAAGATTCTTCCTCTTTCATTGTTTCACCTTCTTCTTCTACTTCTCACCCTATTGTGGCACCATCGCATTCTTCTCCTAGGTGTTTTATGGAGAATTTGATGGTGCCCGCTTGGAAAAATCCCAAGTATCATGATTTTGAGCTTCCTATCTTTCCCATGGTGCCTCAACCTAGTATGTATGGTAAGTGGAAGTTCCTTGATGGAGGAAATTCTACATATCGGCCTCTACAACCTCCTACCATTCCTACCTCCACAAAAATGAATGGGAAACGGATCATCGCCAAGATATCAGTTCTTTCTCCCCTTCTTCTTGTTGTTTCTACAGTACCTCCTCATATTTCTATTCAGGAGCCTATCCCACCCATGGAGATGGTTGCGATGGATAAAAAGATGACAAAAAAAGATCCACCCACTCCTTCTAAAGCGGCTACTTCTGGTTCTCAAAGCCATATAAATCAACTTATGCATGAGCGTAGGTTTTGATGGAAGGATTTGACTACTAAGAAAGTAGCCTCACAGAAAGGAAGCAAGGCATTTATTGCCCCTCTTTCCTCTTCTCCTATTTCTACGTCGGTTCCCATCACCTCTATTTTACTTCTAGCTCCTTCAGTGAGCGTTGAATATCGACATCCGCAAAAGGTGAAAGTGTTCATCAGTCCCTCTGTTGAGACTCCTCTATTGATGTCCCTTCTATAAATCCCACCTTTCTTGCACCTCGTTGACATGTTGAATGTTTTGGTAGTGTCTCTTGTGGTTCTTCCCCCTCCCTCCTTGTCTCCAACTTCTTCTATGGGGATCATGCATCCTCCATTCAAGAAAAATATGGAGGATTACCCCACTTCTAATAGGGGTCGGAAGAAGAGCTCCTCTTCCTCAAAAACTAGTTTGGTTTTGGCTTGTGCCATATTATTGAAGGATGGAGCCCTAAAGTCACTAGAGTATGTCATTCTCCTCTTGTAAGAGGTGGGTGGTGGATCTTGTGAGCCTCCTTGCTCACCCACTAAACCAAGACATGCTCCTCTTGATGGGTGCATGTTTAATTTGATGGAAGATATCCTAAGTTTGTCATCAATATTTGCAAGGTTGATGAGATTAAGTTCATACGAGCTCAGTGGAGAAGACCTCAAGGGGCCTTCTTCCTTGGCTATTGTTGCAATCAAGTCAGAGGATCCTCCCCTAGTGATCTTTCCCTTGTCATTTTGTCTTCCCTCCCCATATAATGATCTAGATTGGGAGTGTGATGAACTCTTGGTCAATGATTACTAGGGGGATCTCTTCTTTATTTGTATATTAGATTTGTGTTTGTATTTTTCTTCCCCCGTTCTTATCAATTTATGTGCCTAGATGACCCTTGCCACCCCTATTGGTACTCAAAAATAGGAATTCTTTGTGTCATGTCCTTCTTTTTGTCTCATCATTCTTCCATGTTGTTTCCTTGATCTTTAACAATTGGGTACGATGCAAAGTGTTGGGGAAATTTATCCCTTCTTCCATTTTGACCCAATTTTTTATTTCTACTATGTTTTCTAGGCATTCTTCTTGATCTGGTGGGGATTGATGATATTTTTCCTTGCATCATGGTTACCTATTATTTATATAAGCATGAGTATATTTGACCCCACAAAACCAAATCCCCATGTCTCTTGTGTTCTCTTTTGTGGATCTTATTGCTTTCATCATGATGTTTTGGTGGATATGTGCTTATCCCTCGCATGTGCAACAACATTACCAAGGTTACATCTAGTCATGTACCATGAGACACACCACCACCTTGTTTCTTTCCTTTCCTTAGGATGTCACATGTTCTTGTGTGTACATGCACCATTCTAAGGGGGGCTATCACATCATATCTATTATGATTTTCAAAAAGGTGTATACAGTGGACAATGAATCCCTCACAGAAAATCACCTATGTTTTTTTCAAAAATGACATTCCTTTAAGAACCCCTTGTAATACATGTCTCCCTTCATCATGGGTTCATAAAAAAATAAGGTTTAGCACCTTGTCCTGCAAGATAGGTCTTGAATTTCCCCTCATATGGGGGAATTATTCCTTTCTAATTCCTTGATGAATTGAAACCTTCTAAAGGGATTCCTTGATGATTGAATTGATTTGTGAAATGCATTATTATACTTTCAAATTGAGCATCCCTTGAGTAGACCCCTTCTCCTTTCAAAGGGTTTCTCGTGGGACCCCTTTGAAAGCTTCTCCTTCAATTTCTTATCTATTTGTCTACTTTCCTATGTGGCTTTTTACATTTGACATATGTTGCTTTGTAGGATTGAGCACCTATCAAGGCCTACAATACTCTATAGAGTCTTCTTTCGGGTTTCCTCATGATAGAGTACACAAGGCACCTACTCTACATCATGTGGGATATTTTCAAGCTTCCTCATGAGAGAGTACATGGTGTGGGATCCTTTATTCAAATTCTATTGGAGAGAGTACCTATAAAATTATTGTTTGTATTGTTGCTCCATAGACCTTTGGTGTACTTTCATTTCAACACTCCTCAGGACCAACCAATTTTTGAGCCCATTTTTGTTCCATATACTTTTGATCTCTCCAAATAGTGATCTTCTTCCTTGATATTTTAGGTATATGTTTCTTGAAACTATTTCAAATCTACTTTACCAAACACTCATTAGCACTCCTATTTTCTAAAGAGGGGGGAAAATGTATAGGAGTGAATTTGCACCCCGTTGAAAATTCCCATTTTGCATCTCCTACCTTAGAAGTGTATACACCTAAAAATGGTCTGGAGCATCCGATTAATTAAATATGAATTATTTGATTAATTATCCTAATTTCCTCTACTATTTGAATAAATAGAAATATTTATTTTATATAATTCACATTCAGGTCACATTTAAATTCATCTTAAATAAAAAAATTAAATTAAATACTTTGTTTGATTTAATTATCAAATCCCTATTTTATTCTATCACATCGATCTTAAATTAATTAAATAAAGATTAAACACTTTATTGATTAATTACCATATTCTTCTGTTTAATTTAATAAACAACTTCTATAGTTTGTTTTATTAAATAATTTATTCCTCTTTTGCTAGTTTAAATAAATCAAAATATTTGAATAAAGGCATAAGGAATATTCCGTCTATATTTCCTCAAAAATGAATTGGATATCCTATGTCTAATTTATGTCTAAAATATGTCACAATTAATGCTTTGAAACTTCACGGGAAGTTTTGGAGAAAAATTGGAGACAAATTGGAGACAAATTCCAAATTATTCTCTCAATCCTCCATCAATCCTTCCTCTTCTCTTTCCTGGTGTTTTCATGGGTAGAGACAATCACCAAAATTCTCTCAATCTCTCCATCTTTCACCATTCAATCCTCTAGATTGAATCCAAGCCTCTCAATGCCTTCCCTATGCATTTCTATAGCTAGGAAATCTATAAATACAACCTCATTGAACCAATAAAATGATCCAAATAATCCAACTTATGCACTCTCACTCTATAGGAATTCAAGAATCAAGCACATTCAAGTATCAAGCATCCAATATACAATAATAAAGCTTTCATATCATGGCTGCCTCTTGTAGCTGCATTTATTTGTTTCATGTCAATTCATGCTAATTTAATTTATTTATCATCTAGTATTATCACATTAACATCCATCTCATTCTTTGGATTGTCATTTTAACAATCATAGTGCACTCGCAATCTGAGAGCAACAATGGTTTAATAAATCTTTGGAGATAGAGAACAATATGACGCTTTCAGTAGATTATTGCTTTGAATTGGTTCATTCAACTTTGTCTTTGATATAATGTCCTATTAAGAAGTGTGTTTTGTGATTCACACCTTATCCACACTTACAATTTCACACCCAGCATGGGGCATTAACCCCAATTTTACAATTTTTCTAGAAAGTGTCGTGCAGGTTTCTGACGTGTTTTCTTTTAGCACTTTCATCAAAAACTATAGCGCTTCCATGGAAAACTATAACGCTTTCATTATTTGTTTCAGAACTTCTATGTTACTACAACGCATCCGTAAAAAAATTCAGCGCTTTCAACTTCAGCACTTCTATGACCTGTTTCAGCACATCAGTGATTTAACACTTCTATGGCAAACTTCGGTGCTTCGGTGTCCTATTTCGACACTTTTGTGTTATAGCGCATCAGGTAAAAGTTTTATCTCTTTGGTGGATTGTTCCAACACTTTTGTAAAATCAGTATGGATCCAATGCGGCCGCGGCCAGATTTTAATTTTTTCACAAGTGGATTAAAATTTATCAATCCTAGGATAGTCACTTCAGATTTTCTAAAATTTATCAATCCTAGCATAGTCACTTCTTGGTTTCTAAAATATATCAATCCTAGGTTAGCCACTTTTTATTTTCTTAAAACCAAATTTATCAATCCTAGGATAGTCATCACATTTTTATAGTACAAGTTAAAAAGAACAACATGATTTATGTGAAGCAACACCTTCACTTAGATTAGAAAATTTATTTTTGGGCTTAAAACATAACAACTTATATGTTGTTCTTGTGGTGATTAAGCTTATGCTCTCCCATTAACTGGGTGACCAAAGTGTTAGATTCACTTTTACTTCATGTTATTTATGCTTTATTAAATCCTTTAGAAGGCCTGCCGTAGTGGGAAAAAGTACTCACCCTACGGGAACGACCTAAGTGGGAACACCTAAAGCCAAGGATTCCAATCCACTATAATAAAAAGGAAATTTGTTGATGAAATTCCAACTTGACAGTAGTGAGCAAGATAACCATCCCCAAAATCTTTGTTCTAAAGATTGGAGGTCTCCTAAGGGAGTTTATCAATTGCCACACCACATGGAAGCCCTATCTACAAACCATAGAGTAGTATCCCGTCAAGTCAGTATCCATACATTGTTATACTCACGGTGCAAGGGGAGGGATGAATCTACCCCCAAGACACTCACCATATAATTTCCATGGACCGTTTGCTCAGACGACAAGAAATCCAACTCTAAGTACATGTCTAGAAATGACAAAAACACGAGCGCCCTTTAGGGGGTGACAAGGCTATGTGTGTCAATGCAATTCAAGATGTGGGCTATAAGTAGAATGATGAGCTATTTGTCCTTAAGTGTGAGTCTATTTGATTTGTGTACAATTGTCAAAGCAACCCATCAAAATCAATAAGAATCATTCATGGTTCTTGAACATACATGATCTATTCGGTTAAAACAATTATTCACAATTGCTTGTTGTGTTTTCACAAATTAATTAAAATCAAATTTAAGATCATCCTAAAAACAACAAAGTCAAGTTAGATAAAAAAATTCAAGCTGTGAAAGTGGAAGTCCACCACATTTTTCAAGAGAAAAATCAAAATCAAAAAACCCAAGAAACCTTTTGGTTATCGAGATAAATTGAGAAGACAACATTTTCTATATCAAAATCAAAAACTCTTTTTGCAAAATAGAACGTTCATCCATAGATATCATGATTTTTCTAGGGGTCACACTTTTGATTATGCAGTAGAACCAGTCTATTCACGAGCCTTCTTCCAAAGAAGAGCTCTCACTCAATATCACAACCGTAGTCAACGCATACATCGTTCTTATCTTCCACAATCCATGATACAGTATGCTACAAGACCAGATCATAGTTTACAATAGAGAGTCTTAAAGTCCCATTTTTAGTGCTTTGGAAACTTGTTTCAATGCTTTGGGTCATTGTTTTAGCACTTCGGGTCACTGTTTTAGCGCTTATGTGAAATAACATTTTCGGGCACTGTTTCAATGCATACAGTCTATATTTTAGCGTTTTCATCAAATGGCACTTTCATCATATTTTCCAATGCTTTCGGGCACTGTTTCAGCGCTTCTGTCAAAATAGCACTTCCATCAATTTCTGCAGCATTTTCATGCACTATTTTAGCGCTTCTATCATGATAGCACTTCTATCACTTGTTTCAGTGCTTTAGAAATCTATTCTAGCGCTTATGTGAAATAGTGCCTATGTAGTTTGTTTTAGCGCTTTTAAAACATAGAGTTCAAAAATCCTACCAATCAGTCAATCTATCATTTTATCCATAGTTTTCATCAGAACCAGGTTTCTTTTTATCAGAATCACTATCTAGAGACTGAAAACAAATAGGTTTATACAAATTTCCAATCTTATCAACTGAAACAAGATCTTGCAAATCACAATTGTCAAAATCAAATACATAATCGATTACTACACTAAAGTTTCATCATTAGGATACTATTATCCTTGATCACGAAACCAAATATAGTAATCAAATTTTTAACATAGTCTCATCAATAAGATCAGTCATCTTATTCAACTTTGTTAAAAGTTCAAATTAAAATATTTTCAACATAGAAGATCAACATTTCTGAAAAAAGGGTAAAAATTTGTATACCAATCTTCACTAGGTCCCAAAAGTAGAGACTCTTAGAGCGAGAACTTGAAATATCCCAAACAATGGCAGAAGAGAATCCTTGGAACAATCTGAACCAAAATGATAAGAACGAAATAACTCCAATGGATATTCAAATAGCTCAACAAGATCCCAAGTTCCATAAGTTTATGGAAAAGATTTTAGAATAGGATATGGAGAAGTATCTTTTGATGTTGGTTGAATCGGGTACTAAACTTTCCAAGGACTTTGATGTGAATCATTTGAAGGAAGCACTTGAAACAGGTGATACTAAAATACTGCAACCTATGCAAATAATAGATCCAGTTGCTGTCTTGACATCTCAAATGCAAATGTTACAACAATAGATACAGGATATGACGAAAGGGAGTACCAAAAGATATGTGATACAGGACATTTGTCCTTATCCTTTCGATACAACAGTTGGTCTGATACCTTTTCCTAGACACTGTGAGATCTGAAAGTATGACAAGTACAATGGAAGAACGGATCTGATAGATCATATCAGGGAATTCAAAATGATGAGTCTCGAGTTTTCCCAAGAGGAAACTTACTTAATGAGATTATTCCCAAGGAGCTTGGGAGGATCATGTATGGAGTGGTTTTCAAAACTAAAACCGGGTATAAGAACTTTTGAAGAACTAGTCAACAGGCTAATTTCCCAGTACTCCCTTAACATCCAACATGATGTTACAATAAAGGATCTTTATAACCTAAAGAAAAACAAAGGGGAAACATTCTTTTATTTTCTACAAAGATGGCGGCGATTGTTCGATAGATATCCTCGATCCATTCCTAAGGAAGAAAAGATGGAGTTGTTCATTGAAAAATTAACGGAGGAAATGAGCTATAGGCTTGACTTGCAATGTCCTCCCACATTCAAAAAATTAATTGAAAATGGTCTTAAAATCGAGGAGGCATTAGTCAAAAGAGGATTTATCAAAAATTTCAATGATAAAATGAATAACACAAATAACTCCTCCAATCAATACTCAAGCAGTGCTAAGCCAAAATTTTGGCAAAAGAATCAAACCACAACTACCTATGAAACAACAAATGATTCCCAAAATCTCAAATGGTTTTTAACTTGACTGCATCTACATCAAAGAATCAAAACAATGATCAAATTTTCAAGTCAAATGTCATACAAAACAATGAGATCGTAAAAACACAGTCATATCAGAAACCATCAAATTGGTGTAGGTTCACACCTTTAGGCCAAATGATAGAATCAACAATGAAATAACTAGTCATCAATGGCCTTATCACTGCACGGGAAGCCCGTATCTAGAATCCAAAATTTAAACCACCATGGTGGAATGATGTTGATTACTTCAACTTCCATAATAACAAAGGCCACAAAACCAATGATTGTATGGAGTTGAAGCATGCAATACAAGATTTGATCGACAACAATAAAGCATATGTGGAAACACCCCAAAACAACAACAATCATTCGGCGTTCAAGGACCCTTTGCCAAACTATGACAAAGGAGCACCATCATCTTCAAACAACAAAGGAAAGAATTTCAATCATATCTTTGACATAAAAATCCTTTGTCTATCTAGAATAGAGAGTGATCATATAGTTAGTCACAACATTGACGAACCCAAAATCAACAACACTACCCCTTTGGAATTGCTCCCCAGCATAAAAAACTCTGATAATCAAATCAATGTCTTAAAAATCAAAGACTATCTATAAAATTAGCCAATAAATGTAATGACTAGGGGGAAAGCCAAGGTCATGTTAAAGGGAGTTGGATCTACATATGCAGTTCCACCTCCATCTCATTATAACATTGTCGATCAACTGCAAAACATTCCTGCTCAGATATCGATACTAGAACTCCTTAAAATATCACCATCACATAAGGAGGTTCTAGAACAAGCCTTAGTTGCCACTATGGTACCAAAGAATCTAGATGTTTGTCAGTTTCAAGCTATGGTGGGACATTTGGCTACCCCACATTGTCTATCAGTCTCTGAACAGGATGATATCTCAGTAAACCATCCGCATAATACTACACTCCATATTGAAGTCTTAATCCACAATCATAGTGTCAAGAGAGTCTTAATAGATGGGGGATCTAGTTTGAACATTTGCACTCTTGAGTTAATCCATGCACTAGGGTATTCAGATGATGTTATTGATGCCTGAAGAAAAATGACTATCAAAGCATATGATGAAGAAGAAAGATCGTCTAAAGGCTTGATTGTGCTACCCATTCAAGTAGGGTCAATGATGAATAATTTATCATGTCAAGTGTTGGAGAAAGAGTTAAAATACAACATTCTCTTAGGATGACCATGGATCCATGAAATATAGGCTGTACCTTCGACATATCATCAATGTTTGAAGTTTCCAATAAATGGATGAGAGCTAACTATATCTATTGATTACAATCATCCTCAACATTGTGACACCCTTAGGATCTCTCAAGATACATTTGTACCACACAGCAGGGAAGAATCATGTTCAAAATCATCCAAAGAAGAACAACATCCAAGTATCACTACTAAGTGGGTAGAGAAGAAGGGTAAAGAAAAAGAAACAAGTCCTATTGAAACTCAATCAACAAATAATCTGGATCAACAAACTTATTTATCACAAAATCTTCCAAGATCAATTTCAAGTGATGGACAAGGGAATGGGAACATATTCTATGGAGAAATTGCTTAACCTATCATAGTTAATGCCATCTCCTAGGACATATGGTCAACCATCTATGATCAAATCTCGAACACCATTACCAGTCACAACTCTTGATGAAAGGTTTATTAAAAAAGGCACAATAGAGGATGAATCAAACAACAAAGTGATCCTATATTGGCTATACAAAGATGAGGAACCCTCTACATCAGATATCAGTATAAAAAATGTCAATATTAACACTGATAAATATGGAAAAGGAAAAGCTATTTTAGAAAAAATGGGGTATGAAGGGAAAGGACCCATTGGATTAAGAAAGGATGGAATCATAGAGCCTAGCACACCCCTCACTCTCCACTCAAAGGAGAAGATGAGACTAGGATACTCTAATGAAGAAAAACAAGAACTGGAAAAGAAGGTTGTAGAAAGAATTCCTCAACTTAGAAATAGCTCTGAGACAGATTCAAATGAATATGAATGGGATTCATGTTCTGATGTATCTTTCATAGATATTCATATTGATGTCATCCAACAATATACACCTATGTGTGAGGAGGGCCAAGGCTCTGGGTCTAGACCAATCATGGGAGTCACTAAATATTGATGATTCAAGTGGGGACGAACAAACCTCGAGTGAGATAGATGATCTTGAAGAAAGTAGCATCATTGACCTTGATGATACCAATAACAACTATGATGAAATGGTTGTCTGAACCCTTACATCCATCAACCCAAATGAATCTGATGAACTCATGCCATTAATCCATCCTAAAGTCATTGACTGGGAACCTGTCGAACCTTTGACTATACAAATATTTATAGATGATGATGTCATCATAAATTTCCTATGTCATAGAAAACCTAGTGCAAGTTCTATCTATAATACTCATAACAACATGACTCGGTAGGAGGGTGTCAAATCTTCAAGCTACAAAATTGAAAACAAGGAAAATAGATATAATGGTGAAAACCATTCTATGGCAGCATTAGATCTAGAAAAAGAAAAAATAAAGAATGCATCTAATAGTGAAAACCTTTCTGAGGCATTGAGCGATGGAAGATTTGACACTCTTTGGGAACATCATCATGAGCGATCATCATTCTTAGTGGAACCAACACAGTCGGTGAACATCGGCACTGAAGAAAAGAGAAGGATCCTACATCTGGCCGAATCCATGACAGATCAAGAAAGATCAGAATTCATCAAATTCTTCAAAGAAAGAGGCATCAACTTCACTTGGTCATATTTCGATATGCCAGGCTTAGACCCAAATCTTCTCATGCATCACTTGTCTTTGCCTATAGGAACCAAGCCTATCAAGCAAAAATTGAGAAAAATATATTTCCATATCGCATTGATGGTAAAGACAGAGCTAAAGAAATTAGTGGATGCTAGATTCATAAGGTCTATAGACTATGTTGAGTGGATATCAAACATTGTACCTATTTCAAAACTAGACAATAGCATCAGAATATGTACAGATTTCAGGGACCTAAATAAAGCATGTTTGAAAGATGATTTTCCACTACCAAATATAGACATCATCATGGACTTGACGACAGGGAATGCCATGTTGTCAATCATGGATGATTTCTCGAGGTACAATCAAATAAAAATAGCTCCAAAATATCAGGAAAAGATGACTTTTACATGTCCCTGGGGAACCTTCTACTAGAACGCCATGCCATTTGGTCTAAAAAATGGAGGAGCCACTTATCAAAGAGAAATGATGATAATATTCTATGATATGATGAACACCTTCATGGAAGATTACATGGATGAAATCTTGGAAAAATCCAGTACTAGGGAAGGACATCTACATATCCTCGACAAAATATTCACACGGATGGAGAAATTCAATGTCTGGTTAAACCCCAAGAAGTGTGTCTTTGGGGTCACATCAACAAAACTATTAGGGTGCATTGTATTAGAAAAAGGAATTGAAGTGGATCCAGTGAAAGTCAAAGTAATTATGGAGATTCCACCTCCTAAGAATATTAGTCAACTTAGATCACTATAGGGAAGGCTCCAATTGATCAGAAGATTTATCTCCTAGCTAGTGGACAAAAGTCAACCTTTTAATCATCTATTGTATAAGAATATAGTTTTCAAGTGGGATGAGGGATGTGAAATAACATTTAATCAAATCAAATAGTATCTAATGTCACCACCCATTCTCATGCCAGCAACAAAAGGAAGGCCTCTCATATTGTATATTTCCACGACAAATATCTCTTTGGGGGCACTATTAGCACAAGAGGATTATGAAGGAAAAGAATATGCCATCTACTATATCAACCAGACATTAAATGGATACGAAATAAATTACACTTTCATAGAGAAATATTGCTTGATGGTGGTATTTGCTACTCAATAGCTGAGACACTATATGCTAACTCATACAATCATGCTAATAGAAAAAATCGATCCTTTAAAATATCTACTCAGTAAAGCTGCCTTAACAGGTAGACTGGAAAAGTGGGTCATTCTATTAAGTGAATTTGACTTTCAATATGTAGAGACAAAGGAAATCAAGGGTTAGGAAATCATTGAACAATTAGCAGAGGCTCCTTTACCAGATGATCGACCAATGACAATGGATTTTCCAGATGCAGACATTCTAATAGTGATGCCCCAATAATGGGTATTATATTTTGATGGATCATACACACAACACGAATCAGGAGTAGGGATCTTGTTCATCTCTCCACAAGGACACACCATTCCAAAATCATATAGATTAATCTTTTAGTGTACCAATAATGTGGCAGAATATGAAGAATTAATCATTGGGGTCAAAATAAAAATTCAATGGAAAATCACAAACTTACAGGTATATGGGGACTCTCAACTAGTTAATTATCAAGTAAATGACAAATATCAAACAAAAGATGAAAAATTGATGCCCTACAAGCAACAAATAGATAATTTGAAATATTCCTTTGTCAGTATCAAGTTTGATCAAATTCCAAGGGCAGAAAACAAAGCTGCAGATGCTATGGCTACAATTGCTTCATTACTACAATTGCCTGAGAAGCATGTTTGTTATGAGTTTATGGTAGAACAAGTATCATGTCCTTCCCATTATATTCTAGAATCCGCTACCATCTGCCATATAGAAACCACTGAAACCTCCATCTATGAAACAACCTATGCTTACATAAAAGACAATATCCTTCCTCCTCATCTATCCAGGAACCAAAAATGAAACTTTATCTACCAATCCGCTTGACATACTTTAATCACCGACATACTTTATCATCGAGGTCTTGATGGTACTTTACTCCAATGTCTAGAACACGATGAATCTGAAATGGCCCTACGTGAAGTTCACGATAGTATTTGAGGCACTCACTCAAGTCGGATAACTCTAGCCAAGAAACTCCTCCATTTGGGATATTATTGGCCATGCATGGAGAAAGAATCCTATCAGTTTGTTAAGAAATGTCAAAAGTGTCAGATTCACAACAATTTGATTCATGCACCAGCACAAGAATTGCATCCCTTCACATCGACATGGCCTTTTTTTCAATGGGGCCTAGATCTGGTAGGAAAAATAAATCCATCTTCATCCAATGGACACAAGTTCATCATAAAAACTATAGAATATTCCACAAAATGGATAGAAGTAGTACCTCTTACAAACATCACTAGGAAGTAGATTTCCTTTGTCATCTTGAATTACATAATATGTCTGTATGGAATCCCTCAATCCATTATCACTGATAATGGACGACCTTTCAAGAATCAAGATGTCCAAGAGCTATGTGATAAGTTTTGTATCCAACATCATTTTTCAACACCATACTATCGTCAAGGGAATGGCCAAGCAGAGGCCTCGAACAAAACAATACTCAAAATTCTCAAAAAGATGGCTAATGATGTTGGATGTGATTGGCATGTTCAACTCAATCCTGCATTATGGGCCTATAGAACAAGTATCATAACACCAATGGGAGCTACACCATATGCCTTGGTATATGGGTCAGAAGCCATATTGCCCATCGAAGTAGAGATTCCATCCCTTCGTGTATCACTTAGAGGTATCATTTCAAATGAAGACTATAGGGTATCTAGACTATAGGAATTGGAGTTATTGGATGAGCATCGTCAATAGGTTGTTAATCATCTAATGGCTTATCAATAGAGGATGTCAAGAAGTTGCAACCACAGGGTAAAACCAAGGGTCTTTCATGTTGGTGACTTAGTACTCAAAGAAAACCCTAGGAATGAGCAAGATAGGGAGAAGAAAGGGAAATTTGAGCCTAATTGGCTTGGTCCTTTTGTCACCATATCAGTGTATGGATCAGGAGCATATCAGCTATCGACGTTAGAAGGGGATTTGTATGATGAACCTATCAACAATATTCATCTCCAAAAAATCTATGCACGAATCTCCTAGTGCATGGGTCCAACTTCTGAAAATTGTTTCCTTCGTGAAAACCTGGCAAACAGGCATATTGGCGATGCAAAAATACCAAAAAAAAATAGAAAAAAAAAGAGAAAAATACACAAAAGGTTGAGTGCAATCAAAACATATGGTGAAAACCTGGAAATAGGTGTCGAATGCGATTATAAGATCAACTTTCCCATCTATTTTGATATATATCAGGATCATTTAGTCTGTCAGTACCATTTCATATCATGTCAGTAGTCTTGCCATCTTTGCATCCATATCAAAATCATTCTCAAATAGTCAAAACTCACTCCAAAGCTTCGGGGCAACATCTAGATATCACTAGGGGCAACAAAAACATCGCTTTCACCAAAAATAAAACAACAGTATAGCAGAAAAATAAAACCAAAGATCAAGGTGCAACATCAATCATCGTCAAAAGACATCAACCATCCTTATCATTTCAAAAATCCAAAAAACATGTAAAAAAGTTAAGTCTGAAAATCAAAAAACATAGGTCTGTGTCAGTCAAAATACATGGTCTCTATGTGTGTAACGTAGGCAAGGCTAATCTTTGATCAGCCCCTGAGACCCCTAGGTTAGGTTACTAGGTTAGGTCTTTGGTCAAAATCTCTAAAATTCAAAAACATCACAAAATTAGGATGGATGATATAAAATCTGAATAATGAATGGAACACTCTAAGTAAACAAATGGATAAATTGTATTTTTTATTATCATTTCTTTGGAGTAACTCAATGATGTATTGAGCTAGAGAAACAAGGAAGAAGAATGACATTTTTATTATCTGCTATCTATAATTTAATCATATAAATGTATGAATTTTTAGGGTATGTGCTATACAAATGTATCACCGATGACATTCAGAATCCACACATTGAAATGATTAACCATTGCCTCTTTATGCAATGAATTCTCAGGTCATCTCGGTTAAATCATACCTAGATGCTTGTGTTCACTTGCAATATCAAAAATCATGAAAGAAGTACTCAGGCCGTCATTGGTCTAACACATACCATTAATGCTTGTACTCACTTTCAACATCTAATAAATCTCTATGATGACAAAAAGCACAAACATACTGTTAAAATGACAATGTTTTTGCATGTAGTTTTGCATGTTAAAATTAGATTGCATTCATCATATTCATTATTTGCAGAGTATTTGTTTCATAAGGGTTTTAATCAATAATTATCTTATCTACAAATTATGACTGAGTATACTTGACATAAATCCAAAAATCATCAAAAACATGTAGGAGTCATCATCTCATCATTTAGTTTAATCATTTCATCATTCATGCATTTTATCATACATCAAATAAATTATGAATTAAATTGTACCATAAGTACATCATGCTCATTTTTACCATAAAAACATTCATTACATTATCATCCATCAAACATCATATGCATACATCATTTATCATCCATACATTTTATCACATATAAAATAAATGTGAGTCATATCATTATTCTCATTACATCCATCCATTATCATTCATCATAAGATCATCATTTTTATCATCATCACATTAATATAAAAATCATTTATCCATCCATCCATACATGTTATCACATTTTGAACATCCATATAGATCATCATTTAGAAATTCATATATCACATCATATATCCATGTATCATATATTCTACAAATACATTTATCATTGAATCATTACATGAAATAAAAGCATTTATCAATACATCATCACATTTGAAAAAAAATCATCACATATTGCATAGATCAAAATAATAAATGCATCCATCACATAGAAATCATAAACCATCATAAAATCAAATCAATTGCATCTCATATATATATCATCAGTGTCAAGTATACAATGAAGTTTAAGCATAAAAATACATCATCAAAAATCAGCTACATTGTAGTGTACATCATATCTCAAACTGATAGTCTCAAAATCATAGGAGGCATCTACGATCTTCTATTGCCAGAATGTGCGGCCCAACGGGACCAATACCACCACCACCCCCGGAAGAATCAGGATCTTTGGGATCTCTGCGTGGAGGCTACGTCACCCCCTCACTCACTATTCGTGTATGTGTTCACCTAGATCTCGACAGGGCATAGCTAACTTTGTAATCAGCAGGCACTACATCATGATATCTACCTCTAGAAAACTCTACCTCTCGGCCAGCTCACAAAACCTCTCTCATGTAGTTTCCCACTGAGGTACCATCATCCACTCTTTATAGGCTCTTTTTTGTCTCTTGTTCCCTCTCGGAAATCTGTCGAGCACTATCTCGCTTGACTACCAAAGCAGCAACTTGCATCTGTATGGCAGCCAATTGTCCCTGAACCTGTGCTAAAGCTTGAGCATGAGCCTGAGCATGAGCCTAGGCCTGCATCTGAGTTTGGGTCTGAATGAGAAACCCCAAGCCTGTACCAACTGCCCCTACAGTGTCTGAACCTATGTCTATAGACCTACAATCTATCTCTGATGGTCCATAGGTAGTACGGTCACTACTCGCCTCTTGTGAGGCCTATTAGATGATGGAACACAACTAACTGGCCCTACCCCTCTGTCCCCTCCACTACCACCATCACTATCATCACTGCTACTATCATCACTACCACTCTCAATGCTACTGCCTGCCGAAGTACCACCCTCACTCTCTACGGAACCCTCTACCACATCCTCCTCTATCGGTAGTGGTGCTAGCTCATCTAGAATAGTAATGCAAGGATGTGGAACCAAGGCTAGGAATGCAATATACTCCTTTGTGACTGGTGCCTCTACAATGTCTCTCCACATGTCCTAGGGTGATGGTTGCAATGCCCTATATCCCTCCACTAAAACATCATATGATAAATAGGGCCCCCAATCAGGAATATCCATCTACCACCTATCATAATGGGCTACCCCCTGTGGCATACACTTAACGATGTCATACTATCAGTATACTCGGTGAAGCAAAAATATCTCTAAGAAAAATGGTGTCCAATCGATCAAATACATAGAATCATAGAGGTATCCTAACACTGCATCATCCTTGTCCCACTGCTCATAGTCTAGGTATGGACACTAGGTAACAGTCTCTCTGTCATCAAAAACTTGCCTCCAATGCTCTAACTTTCCCATCCGGGCCTATGTAAGCCGACCTCTGTATCTGAACATATAAGGTCTGCCTACTAGTCTATCTGCCACTGGAAATGGTTGAGCAATAGAGAAATGCTCCCATGCCCACACCTGTAATAGGTTCATCCCTGTTGATAAGCTTTGTGCCCTTAGGTACACAACTGAGTGAAGATCATGATAAAGATGTGCGAGCATGCACATCCCCCATGAATATCTAGTACCATGTACCATCATTCTCTCTAATGTCTTGCCCCAACCCATGAGGAATCCCTTTGACCTACGATCAGGGTAAAGGAAACCTCCAATAAATCCAACAAGCACTGTTGGTAGTGTCGTGTATGAATCGGCAATCCTCCTCCATCAGACATTTGTTCCCTTAATATACTGATCCTGAAATACTCTGTGAAGAGCATCTCTACTGTCAGTCCCATGGGAATCATACACTACAATCTCCTCCATGAATGGAATGTGTAGAATCCACCACACATCCTAGGGTGTGACTATCATCTCACCAGTGGGTAGATGAAAGGTGTTGCAGTCACTATGCCACCTCTCAGCCAAAGCAATCAATAGACCTTGATTAATCCTAATCTAGGGCATGTCAAGAAAACTAGTAAGCCCGCATCGACCTATAATCTAAAGCTCATCTGGTGTCAGATATGGTATCATGTTTGTGGTCTAAGGAAACCTCTCTCGCCTCTGGAGAGTACCCAAATCCTCCTATCATCATAAATGAAAAATCCACAATCAATGAACTATGTCAAGAACTAAAAATTCATTCTACTATCAAGTCTATTCCAAAAATTTGGTATGAATTTTCAATCAAAATTCATGGGCGAACATCAACAAACCTCACCTATCATGAGGTTGATCAAATATTATCTAATCTTGCCTATCATGAGATTTACTAGATATGAATCATTTCCTCGCCTATCATTAGGATCATCACACAAATAAGATTTATTCTCACCCATCATGAGAAGTTAGTCTTATTTATATCATCACAATCCAACATCGAGAATTTGGATTATCACTCATACCAATCCAAAGAATGGACATGATCAAAATTGATGAAATCAAGGTTACCTAAGGAAAAATATTCAATTCTGACATGAAAGCGCTAAATCAGGCACCCGAAGCTCTAAATCTCGAAAGTGCTACTTTATCATTCAAAAGCGCTAAATCAGGCACCCAAAGCGCTAAATCTTGAAAGCGCTACTTCAGCACTCCGATGCGCTATAATAGGCATCCGCTGCGCTATTCTACTCTAAGCATTGTTTTACCGCATCAAAGTGATAAAATAGTCCATCAAAGCGCCACTTTACTAGAAGTGCTAGAATAGACCATGAAAGCGCTAATCAACCAAATCAAAGCACTAGTACTCTCAAAGCGCTAAAATCCAGCATTATAGCGCTACAATTCACAACCTAAGTGCTATATCATCGACAACGCTACATTATCCTATGGAAGCGCTAGAGAATTTAACGCAAGCGCTAAATCTCAAAGCGCTAATCTACCTATTGAAAGCACTACAGCATGGCTTGAAAGTGCTAAAACAAAGAAAAAATGTCTAAAGCTATAAAATGCATAAAAAACATAATTTCATGAAATATGAGGAAGATAAGGGGTACATACCAGAGGTCCATACGTGGCTGGCCATTGGTGACATCAAACACGCTCAAAGTGGTGAGTGTGGTAAGGGATTGGCATCTTGCTCCAGATGGCTAAAATTTCTCTATCAAAGGATTTTTCAAAACTCAAAAGTGCAAATGACTTTGAAAATGACCTTTTGGACTATATATAACTTTTGGAATGGGATTTTTGAGGGGTTTTATTATATTTTGATTAATTTTATTCATGAAATTAATTGAAATTCATCTGCGGGCTATATTTCTTCATCATTTGTCAGGAGATAAATTATTTCATCATCGTATCTTCATCAAATCATCAAAAAATCATAAAATATTTGAAAAATTCTAAAAATCATCAAATCATTAATTTATCTCCCGAGGGGGCATATTATCGACAGTCATCTAAAAATCAATGTGTAGGGCATGTTTGGGGCATACATAATATTTTTTTTTTTTATCATCGATCCTAGCAGTAGCAGCAAAATTTTGTTTGAATCAATGCGTAAACACATCACTTCAAAGAGGGGAAAAATGTATACACCTAAAAATGGTCTGGAGCATCTAATTAATTAAATATGAATTATTTGATTAATTATCCTAATTTCCTCTACTGTTTGGATAAATAGAAATATTTATTTTATATAGTTCACATTCACATCACATTTAAATTCATCTTTATTAAATAAACAAAATTAAATACTTTGTTTGATTTAATTATCAAATCCCTATTTTATTCTATCACATCGATCTTAAATTAATTAAATAAAGATTAAACACTTTATTGATTAATTGCCATATTCTTCTGTTTAATTTAATAAACAACTTCTATAGTTTGTTTTATTAAATTATTTATTCCTCTTTTGCTAATTTAAAGAAACCAAAATATTTGAATAAAGGCATAAGGAATATTCCATCTATATTTCCTAAAAAATGAATTAGTTATCCTATGTCTAATTTATGTATAAAATATGTCACAATTAATGCTTTGAAACTTAATGAAAAGTTTTGGAGACAAATTGGAGACAAATTCCAAATTCTTCTCTCAATCCTCCTCCATCAATCCTTCCTCTTCTCTTGCCTGGTGTATTCATGGGTAGAGACAATCACCAAAATTCTCTCAATCTCCTCCATCTTTCACCATTCAATCCTCTAGATTGAATCCAAGCCTCTCAATGCCTTCCCTATGCATTTCTATAGCCAAGAAATCTATAAATACAACCTCATTGAATCAAGAAAAGGATCTAGATAATCTAACTTATGCACTCTTACTCTGTAGGAATTCAAGCATCAAGCACATTCAAGTATCAAGCATCCAATATCCAATAATCAAGCTTTCATATCATGGCTGCCTCCTGTAGCTGCATTTATCTGTTTCATGTCAATTCATGCTAATTTAATTTATTTATCATCTAGTATTATCACATTAAGCTCCATATCATTGCATTAACATCCATCTCATTCTTTGAATTGTCATTTTAACAATCATAGTGCACTCACAATCTGAGAGAAATAGTGGTTTAATAAATCTTTCAAGATAGAGAACAATATGATGCTTTCAGTAGATTATTGCTTTGAATTGGTTCATTCATCTTTGCCTTTGATATAATGTCCTATTAAGGAGTGTGTTTTGTGCTTTACACCTTATCCATGCTTACAAGAAGGAATTAATCCCATCAGAATATTCTCAGTTTACCCTTCCACATTCCATCCACCTGGCAATGTCCTTAGTATCAATGGGTGAATCTTTTTTGGGGATGCTTGCATGGAACATGAATGTCTGTGCAATGCACTTACATCTTGATAGGATTACTACTCCTAAAGATTGCAGACTGTTACACTCGCTATTATGGCTGAAGTGTAATGCCTCTATGAGATTCTTTTGAACTTTGAATAGTTCCTTTCCCCAAAAACCTCTTTAAATGGATATCTTTCACCTTCAATCGACCTTTCTTAAAATCTCTTTTTTTCTTGATCTCTCTTTAGTTTCTTGCTAGTTACAACATTTATTTCACACATAACTTAAGGTTCCTTGCTCCAACTCCAACATCATAGCATATTTTGCATCCATAACTCAAGCTCAAGACTTCATTTCCTAGTGAGGCCATCCATCATCATCGTTGTGGCCATGTTGACTTGCCAAGCTCATGCTCTTATAGTTTCCTCCATTGGCCTTGAGTTCCCTTGTATGAAGGTGATATTTTTCTTTACTAATTAGTTGTTAGAATTTGGTAGCATAGTGTGTTTGGTAGTGTTTGGTGATATTTCCATTTCTGCACTTCCTTTCTTCTTCTTTATCATATTTATATCATTTCTATACTAGTTGTCCATGGAGGTGGAAACACCAAAGTGGGGATTTGACTGATGAAAACCCCTAAACAACCCCAACATTTTCACCTCTAGGTTGTGTGTAGCTATATTGTTTCTATGGCGATTATTGGAGAACTGGACCTCTAGTGATTTTTTTCTTATCTCATCTACCTTGTCACTTCCATAGAATTTATTTTTGATATCTACTCTTATTCTATTATTTTATTGCATTTATTTCCTTTGGACAAGGTTGTTTGTAGGTTTTGGAGTATTTTTCCTATCACTTTCTGATTGCTATTTGTATGGACACCAGTGCATAAGTGACATGCTAGCATGGTGTTATGTCATCCCTTTTTTTTGCTTTCATCCTTTGCTAGTGAGCTAGTAAAGTTACAGTTCAAATCCCAAAACTCTACTAATTTGGTCCCATAACATAGTTTTCTAGATCAGTAGAGTGATAGCAGCACCTCAAAGTGCTCTTCATTCTCTATCCTTCCTTTAGACATCTAGATGATTGAGCTAGTTTAGGGAAGTCTTCAACTCTCGATCCTCTATGACCTAGGATTGATGAGGGGTTGGTCCCCCTTCTCTCTAATTATATATTAAATATATTATATATTATATTTATTAATATTAATATATTTTAATATGTATTATATATTGTATTAATATTAAAAAATAAATATAGATAAATGGAGATAGGGAGAAAGAGGTAAAGAGAGTTATGAAGGAAGGGAGTGGTAGGGTAGGAGGAATGGAGGGAGGGATAGAAAGAGTGAAGAAGGGAGATATAAATTGGTAGGGTGGGAGGGAGAGAAAGAGGTAAGGAGTGAGATAGGGAGGAATGTGTGAAGGTATAGAGGGAGGGATAGGTGAAGAGAGGTTGTGTGTATGAGAGAGGTAGAGATTGACGAAAGGAGGGAGATAGGGAGTGGTAGGGTGAGATGGATAGATAGAGGGAGAGAAAGACAAAAGGATGGAGATAGGGATTTCTAGGGTGGGAGGGATATTCGGAGTGAGAGGAGGGAAGAAGGGAGATATAGAGTGGTAGGGAGGAAGAGGAGGAAAGGAGGGAGATAGCGATTGGTAAGGTGGGAGGGAGAGAGAGGGAAGGAGGGAGATAGAGATTGGTAGGGTGGGAGGGAGAGATGGAGGGATACATTGAGGGAGAGAAAGAGTGAAGTGTTATTCCTTGCATAACCACCCCATCTTTTTCCTTGGTCAAAGTGGGTCCCACTTTGTTTCTTGTCCTTGTGTCTTTTTGTTTGGTACTTAGGAGTTGTTATTTTCTCCTAAGTCTTTGTTCTTGCTATTTTTCTCTAGCGGAACAAGAATCGGAACATAAACTTGACTTGGAACTTACTTAGGTTCTATCTCTTAGATCAGGTTTGATCCTGATACCTCTTGTTTCTTTGTGTTTTTTATTTTGATCGGTGTTGTTTTCCTTTCACGGGGTTGAATCCAAAATGGATCTTGAACTCAGAACTTTTACAAATTCCAAGTTTTGTTCCCATCCTGCCTCCACCTCCACCTTTGTCTTTTGTACATTTTTTCTTGGGTTCATTCCTTTTGATCTCATATCCACCTTTTTGTATTTCCTTCATTGTTATCCTTTTTTCTTTGTCCTTGGTGGAACCAAAACCAGAATCAGAACCAAACCGAGAACTTTGTTAAATTTCTTTGGATAGTATCGATCCCGAACCCACCCCCACTTTATTGTTTTCTCCACTTTACTTCTATTTCACGATAGTTGTGTTCTTGTTCTCTTCATGATCTCGTGCTCGACCAACCACATAAATTGAATTAATTATAGGCTCCTCACACATGAAAAATCAAGTTTTATGACTTAATTAAGGTTAGTTTTGCATATCATTATTTCTTGAGTTATTTTCATGAACCAAATACTATATAGAGAAGAAAGAGCATGATTTGTTTGAGGAGTAAACCTCTGTACATGATTTGGATGAAGTATCAAGCTGTTAAGTAGTGTTTTGAGGTAGGTGGGATTTTTTGCATCATTTCCCTTGTCATTTTTTCATATTCTTTATTTTTGTTGGTGTTCTTCACATGTTCACAAGATTTCTCATGAATCTTTGGTTGTTTGTCATGATGTTTTATTTGCTCTTTTTCTTTCTTTCTTTCTTTGTATTTCTTGTTTTCTTCTATGTCATTTTTGGTTTTTCTTGCTCATCACAATGGTTTTCACATTTTTTTGTGTCCATACCACCGTTTACTAGGGTTTAGGGTATCATTTTTGAAGGATTTGAGGGTTCTTAATGTTCTTTTATTGGTTAAACAACCTTTCCATCTTATTTTGAATTTTGGCTCGATGATTTCCTCATAGGGTTTTGATGCCCTAATTTCCTAAGTTGACAAGTTAAGTAAGCTAGGGTTTTCACGCTCCATGTTAATTTAAAATTATGCCCTAGTCATTGGTTTCCCCTTGGTCATATGAGGAATGAAGTTGTATTGTTACTTTAAGCCTCTTCTTATCAGATGACCTTATTTTAAAGTCATTATGAGTGCTTAGGTAAACTTTCTAAGGATGATTTCATGCTTGATAGTGGGCGGAGTTAGATCCAAGAATGGGTTTTATCCATAAAAAAATTATTTGAAATACTACAGATCCTCTTTCAAACCTACTTCCAATGGATTTTAGACTATGGAACATATTTTACTCTAATGAAAGCAAAACTAGAATGGGGTCTAAATTTGGAACTTCCTAATGTATCGAGTCCATTTTTCAATCTAGTCTCGGTCTCGATAACCATTCCAACTCTAGTCCTAATCCTGATATGTAATTCATTTCAGTCATAGTTCGGATGATGACTTTGGTCCTAACCTCGATAATACTTAGACCTTTCTAATGATTTTCTTGTCTTGGTTGCACCTACGGTGAGTGGTTAATTTTGCTAAGTATGTAGAGACTACATGAAGAAACACAAAGTAACATAGAAGATGAGCTCTCTAATAATATTTTTTATACTTGTCATGGATCTAATCCTAGGTTTTCATGTAGGAAGTGAATGATGTTAGGAGCCTTTGCACAAACTTCACAGATGGAAGGCCAAGTAATAGAAAGTTCCAAGAAAGAAAAGCCTAAAAATATAAAATTAGAACAACTACCTTACACATTGAGATATATACATCGGATGATAACTCCCATAGCCAACAAGTTAGATTCTAGGTGGGAAGACATCATGAACACCAACTTGGGAACATTTTATTGTGAAGAGTTTATTGAAGAAACCTTCTCAGAATAGGTTACTGGGAGGACATAAATGATAGTTCAATCTAGAATTTCTCATGTCACATTCTTTCCTCTATTAGTCCAATGCCCAAAGATGATCTTAGCTATAGTAGGAGCCTATAATCTAGTGTCAATACAATGCATGGATCAACAAGGGAATTTTATAATTGAATTATCCCCGCAAATGATGAGATTGATGTTCAATGCACCTACTCCAAATAATCCAAGGTTATTGACAAAGGTAGATGAATTGCAAAGATTCAACGAGAGGAAAGATCTCAACATGAACCACATGAATAAGAATTGTTTAAGAAATGGAAATAAATCCCTAACTAATATGACTGACTAGCCCAAAAGGGGAGATTTCAAGAAGGAATACAATGAACTAATCTTGATGCTCTCTAGAGTGTTTGGGAAAAAGAATAAATTATTTAAGGAGTGGATTTCCCCATTCATTGTAGCTATATTTGATGGCAGAAACAAATTTGATTGGTGTATGATTTTTTCTAACACTTTTCACAATCAGATGATAAATGTAAGGAAAACAAAGACCTTCTATATGACCTCTTATATCATTTATGTAGCTGCAAGGATGGGTATCTTCTTGGGGTTGAATTCAATAGAAGTGTTGGGAGAAGCTCTTGGAAAAAAAGAAGTATGGAACCATTATGATCAAATGACTTTGTAGACATCAAAAAAACACAATAGGAGAGTTAATGATGCATTTATGTATGTTATTATTAATCTATTGACTGGTGATTTTGGTTTTAGATTAAGTAGGGATTCCATGACATTCATTACTCAATGGGGGCAATGGTATATCCAATCCCCCAAGTTCACCTACTTTAGGTTAGTAGGTTTTGATGGACATCCTCACCTACTACCAAGGTGTTGCACTGATACAATGGTCCTCATGGATTTTATATATCAAGCACTGGGAGTTAATGCAAAATTTAGCATCAAGCTCAGACCTAGGTGCCATAAGTTTCCCATGAAGTTTGGAGAATATTGTTGTATTCACAATATGGATGCAAAAGTAGTATGTGATGAGTTGAGTCACTTTAATTTGGGAATCTACACATATCCAAAGCGTAGAATCAATTAGTTGCTTCCCTTTGTGTTTGAGAAGAATTATAGTTTTCTAGATGATTTTTGGTGGGATTTGCAAGATGAGTATGATTTGAGAAGAATAAATTATGAAAGACTCCCTATTCCTTAGATGATTGAATTTGGAGTGATGGAAGATATTCTTGAAACATTGTTAGATGATCGTGTGACTTTGGATCCAATATATCAAGCTGAAAATATTGGTGTCAAGGACTTAGCCCCCATCAATTAGTAGGAGGAGGAATCCATTTTCATGAAACATATTTCTAGGACTATATTGGATAGAAGAATCCAATGGGTGATCCTGAGGATAAAGGAACCAGAAGCTAAAGGTTCAAAGAAGAGAAAATAAGGGGCAACTAAGGGCTATCAAAGAATGAAAAGGAGAGCAGCCCCAAAGAAAAAATGTATTATCCTCCTCCCATTTATGGAGGGGATACTATTCCTAAGATACTTATAGAAGAAGCTCCTAATGCATAAGGAATGGAGACCTTAACACTTGGGGAAGGTTCCTCTTCTCAACCTCCCTTCACTAAAGAACCTAGTGAAGAAGTACCCATAGGTAGTCTTCATGAGGAAACAAAAAAACTAAAGGGAAAAGGGGTTGAGGTTGAAATTAATGATATTGACACAAATTCAGAAGAAAAAAATTATGATGGTGATATTGTTAAATATTTATTAGATCAAACTATTGAGGAAGAGAATTTTCTTACCCTAGAGGATTAGTGGAAGTTGTTTGAAGATGCCAAAAAAGAAGTTGATTCTAAGGAACAAGATGAAGAATTAGCAAAACAAAAAGAAGTAGATGCAAAGACAAAAGTTGAGGCACTACCTAAACAACTATAAGAATTGGAAATCAAGGCCAAGGCTGATCTACTTGCTAAAAAACATGAGTTGGAGGCAATTGCAAAATCTGAAGAGTTGGCCAAGCAAAAAAGGGAGAAGGAGGATCTATTGTTACAACAAAGGGAAGTTGAGAAAATGGCTAAGGAGGAGAGAGACAAGTTAGCCTTGCTTCAAAGGGATCATGAGTTGGAAGAAGAGAAGGACCAGAAAAGAAGAGAAAGAGAAGCCATTGAGGCTAAGTTTAAATTAGTTGAGGAGGCCTAGAAGAAGAAGGATAAGGAAGAATTGGAGTTAAAAAGGATGGAAATAGAAGAACAAGCAAAAATTGATCAAGAAGCTTCTAAAATTTGGGCCAAGGTAGGGTAGTTAGAAAAACAAAGAGATCATCTATTGGAGGAAAGGAGATTAGAAGAAGAACGGGTAGACAAAGATGAACAGGGAAAGAAAGAAAAGGCTCAAGCTAAAAAATTGGCAAAGGAGAAAACAGAGAAAGAGAAACAAAAAGAGGTTGAATCCCAACTTAAGGCAACAATTTGGCAACCTCTTTCTCTTTCCACCTCTTCTTCTACATAGGTAATGACTCCCCCTACTACTCCTACGTGGCTAAAGCTCAATCTTGAGAAGAAGCAGACAGTGCAACCACAACTTCTTGATTGGGATGATGTCAGAAAGTAAATAGAGAAGGAGAGGGTGAAGAAGAGTGATAGGGTTATTCATTCCACAAGGTTGATAGATGTTGGAGAGATTGTGGTAGAATTTTATATCCCTATGGTTGAAAAAGATAAGTACGATATGTAAATAGGGAATTACCAATTAGGCACTGTTAATCTAGGAAATCTCACAAGAAATCAATAGATGAAATTGATTGATATTGTGGCTTCTTCTACCAAGTTAAGAATGATCCAGGACAAGCAAAATAAAGATGATATTAAGTCCCAAGTTGATCAATTGCATAAATTCTTGAAGGACTTATCTTCTCCTATTTCCTCGTAGATGACTACTCTAGAGACATCTATTTTTTTTTTAAGAAATATGTTGATAGTTTAATTGAAATGAGGAACAAGGTATGAATGACAGATAGATAGATTAATAAGTAGAACCAGGAAATAGAAGATTTTATTGTTGAAAGTTGTAGGGTTCATAAAGAGGCATTGCAACTGGTTAATGACATGGTTACACATGTGGAAAATCTTGAGAAACAAGAGGAAGAATATGTAGCACATGTGAGGAAACTAAATGATATTAATAAGTTTCCCAAGCAAAGCTTGCTAGATTAATCTATCCGAGAAGAATACAATGTAAGTTTTGTGGAAAATACCATCAACATCATCATATTTAGGTCTCCATTCATTTTAACTCACAGGAATGAGGTGCTACAAGCCATAAAATATCTTAATGAGCAAATTCAACAATTAGCGGAAAGTATTACTATACTTTTCAATGAGGATATTCTTGAAACAAATGGCCTCCTCCTTGATAAAATCAAGGAAAGATGGAGTGGTAGGTTTGAAGAAATTATGCATAAAGGGGATGATAATGATGATCTGTTAATGGATAAGATCATGGATGTCAAGCAAGAATTCAAGGCTGCTAGTAGGGAACTCATCAAGATAAAGGATATGAAATAATTTTCCTCTTCTGAGTTAGGAAGGATAAAGTTTGAAGATAATTGGGTGGATGGGCCTGATACAGATATGCATCAACATGTAATCACCAGTTATGATGAGTATATGGAGGACTAGAAAATGTAGTGTTAAAATTTTTCACATACATGTTCTCTTGACAGATCAACATCAAGAAGATACACTTAACTGGATAGTCTCCCTCTCCTATTTTCCTAGGTTATGACATTAGTTCCCAAATAGAGATATCAACAAGTTCTCCTATCCCTTCTTGGATGCAGGTTTTGGCAAGGATTCTTTAATCAACAACTAAAAATTGGGATGAAGAGTCTTCTTGGATTGTTCCAATCACCCCATGATTTGTGGATCTAGGTTGTGATGAGAGAGATTAGAGCTAGATAGGTTTATATAAAAAGTTTCTCTCCATTTTTTAAAGTTTGGCTTGTTGAAGAAAGATTAACCACTGAGAGGATACTTAATAAATAGTTTTATAGTTTATGCAAAATACACTTGGATACATTTTCTTTACAAATCTTTTTTTCAATACAAGTCATGTTATTTCTAGAATATTGTTTAATCATAATGTTGATGAATCATAGAAACTCGTATGCTAGTGAATGTTGTGCATAAGTCTTTCTTATTTGATGAAAATCAATAGAATACTCTAAATTTAAATTTGTTTCATTAGATTATCTATAAATGGGATTATTTTATGTTTGTTGATTTGTGAATTAATAATGAGCTAGCAATGTGTTCTTGTCTGATCGTTGAGGTTTAATGGTTGTTCATTTTAAATTAACACTTTGAATGAATATAGCGATGCATAATAGTCTATGGATTATATCATTTTATAGTTTCTTGGTTACTTGAAAGGATCATTATGAAATTTATATGTTTAAATTAAAAGGAGTTTACATTTATGATTTATTGTTCTATGCTTTGAACTATTTTTCTCTATTTATTTTACACCCCCAAATGTTAGATTAGTTCACATCATGTATTTTGTGTCATTTTTACTAGCATGGCCCTTGAATATTATGGTTGCATGGACTACTAAATGAAACAACACAATTGAGAACCAATTGCAAAGACCTTGGGAGATAGGTGGTTTTAGACCAATTATCTCTTTCAAGAGAAATAGAGTAGAAATATTATTTTTAATTTTATTGTGCTATTTTGAACATCAACAAAACTAGCACTAGAAGGAGGGCCTAAAGGAAAAAGGTGGAGTGAATAGGGTAATAGTCACCAAAAAGTTTTGAAAGAACTCTAAGATCTTCTAAGAATCCTAATCCATTTTTAGAACTCCGAGCACCCACTAGGCCTAGAACTCGTAGGACCTTGACACCACCACCCACTCCACTTGGTTTCCCACCAATTGTAACGTTGGCATAGCCACCTCCACCATGACCTATGGAATTATTTTCCAATAAACCTTCACCATTGGGAGCCAATCCTGGTGGTATCCATGAGATGCCTAAGAATCCTAAAAAATTATATCCTAGGTATTCCCATGGAGAGTCTAGAAGTGTCAAAGAGAACATACAGACATTCAAAGATGCTTGTACATGAGCTCAAATATCCCATCATGATGTTGCATGTATATTTTTTCCATATTCCTTGGGGGATATGGAATACAATTTGTATTTGAATCGACCCACGAGATCTATTCTAAGCTGGGAGAACCTAGAAGATGCCTTTATCAATCAATTCTGGGTTACTGTAGATCTGGCCATCTTGTATCATCAATTTTTCACAATAAGGAAGGAACCACATGAGCCTTTGCCACTCTTTAACACCCGTTTTCAATGGATGTATAGATGATTGTAGGATCCATATCTGGTGGTAGAGAATATGGCCATTCAGTCTTACCTAAAATCCATAGACCCATTGATTGGTTTATTTATCCAGAGAACACACCTTGAAGCAGAAATCGATTCACTCTCCAAGTTTTAGCACCTTTCTATTCAATTGCAACAAAAAATTAGCTCACAATTAGGTAGCCTCAGAGCAATTTTTCCTCAATTAGGCTACCCTCCAATACAAAATCCACCCCCACAATTTAATATGGTCCTGAGGATGCCATATTCTTCATATGGGCCCTTGAGCAAGCTATAGTTCCCATCACAAAAAAAATTATTTAATAGCCAATCTCTTGACCCTTTACAACAAGCTCAACACTTGCACAATTTCACTAGAGGATCCAATCCTCCAACTCCATTACCTATCATGAATTCGGCATAAAGTGAACACACTACTCAACTGACCTCTGAGTTAGAGACTCTGAAGAAAACCCTATCACAGGTGACAAAACAAATATCCCAACTTAAGTTGAACCCTTCCCAAGGACAAAACCAAAACCAAGGCTACCAAAATTAGGGATGGTTTTCAAATTAGAATAATTACTAGAATCAAAATTCTAACCAGAAATAGAACTTCCCTAATCAAAATTATCAAAATCGGAATAGGGGATACATTCAAGGGTCAAATAAAAATAGGTAGTGGAATACAAGACTGAATAATGGAGGGGTATCTCATAACTACCAGGCCAATGAGGACAAGCCTCACACTACAAATGTTATAGATCTTAATTTCAAGACTAATTGGTGTAGGCTACATGATACTGCAACACATTCTGAGGTTAATTTCCTAGAGATGGAGAAAATCATTAAGATTGCACAAGTTGACTCCCACCCTCCACAAGGAAATTCCAATCAAGATAGTGAATCAATAAGAAAAACTATGACCTATGAGACCATTGATGAGAAATACCAATTTCCCATGCAGAGAGAAAATGAACTAGAAGAAGATACATATGACACTTAGGCCTTCCAGACCAAATGAGGCCCTTTCCTAAGAAATTAGAATAAGGGCCCATTCACCACATCTTCTCCTCCAAATACCATAGTCCCACCTAATAAGAATGAAAATAACAACCCACCTCCACCCAAAGGTCCACTTGAAGTCCAAAATAAAGGTAATTCATCTTTTGTTCCTAAATATTAGATGAAAAATTATATGGAAATTGATTTTGTTTCAGAGATGCAGAAGAAAAGGACCTTATTGTCATTCTTTGACATCTTGAAGTGCTTCCCTTCGCAACACAACATCATGTTGATATCTTTGGAAGAAGAATTTTTGATCAAAGGGGAAAAATAAGGAGAATCCAACTAATGAGATGAATGCAACCCTGCACAAAGGAAAGGTAGGAACTCCACCATTCTATTAAGTTTGAGGATCTTCAGGAATAATCTACACAATTTCCTTTTGGATTCTAGAGCCTCAGGTAATGTCATGCCCTTTTCCATATGTAAGAGGTTGGGGTTAAGTCCAATTCAAACTCATAAGAAGGTAATAAAAATAGACAAAATTGAGGTTAATGTAATAGGGGTGTTAAAAAATATTCATGTACAAGTTGGGTCAAACCCAAGGATCCAAAATTACATGGACATCCATGTTTCTAATATTCCTAAGATATACAACATTTTTCTAAGCCAAGATCTAATGAAAATTATTGGGGGTTACTTATCCCTAGACTTTTCACATATGTGGCTAGCATGGAAAGGAGTAGCAACACAAAGTAGTATTGAAAGTGAGCCTTGTCTCAAGCATATGTTTATTGAATACAAATTTCCTAATGAGGTAGCCTATTTTGAAATAGATATATGAGTATATAAGAAGGAGGAATGCATGACCTTCTCAATATTCAATCTTGATACCCTACAACCTTTAGAACACAATTATCTAATGAACACTATTAACCAACAAGTTTTGATTAGAAGGTTACAACATGATAGGTTGGTTCTAGGAGAAGAGGTTGATCTATGGAGTTTGTTACTCCCTGATTGGTGCAGAGTCCACTATGAAGGACATTATGAGTGAAAATGTCAACCTTATGTAGATATCCTTAATTATGTTTATGATTTGGAAGAGACTTGTAAACCTCAACAAGTAACACCCCCAAACTAGTCCCCTTTTTAGGTCAAGGATGAAACTATCCTGAAAAGAACTAATATCACCCAAAGGGAAGATTCTTCCCAAGATGAATAGGCTCAGGTTTTATGTTATGATCTTCAGAAAAAAACTAAGTAATTTCAAGAATTGTACATTACACCAGCTCGTGATAATCTTCTGATGCCTAAGGGGCTGCTTGAAATGATACCTGAATCAAAAAATATCCAAAAAGAGGTGCAAGAACTAGTTTCTACACTAGTTTTAAATGATAATGGACTTGCTGAGAAACATCATGAGCAACAGTCTCCAAATCCTTAGTGGAGTAGCCTCAACCAGTCTAAAGCTGCCACCCATTCCTTGTAAATAACCACCTGTAGTGTCCAAAAGGAAAGAAATCCGAGCCCCAGATCAACTTTGGATTCATTCGATGGTTCTAAATCCAAAATAGGGAGAGGAGCAAGAATTGAGCTAACCAACTTGAAAGGGAAGACATACTTGGAATCTTACAGGTTATAGTTTGGTTGTACAAATAATGTAACAGAGGATGAAGTTCTTGCTAGAGGTATGATGTTTGCAAATTAGAAAAAGTTACAACCGTCACAGTTATGGGGGATTCATAAGTTATTGTCAAACAAGTCTATAGTCAATACACCTATCACAATAAGAGATTGGCTACATATCGAAACCAAATATGGAATTTAATAGAATACTTTGATGCTTTTGGCACCAAGTTGATCCCTAGAGAGAGAAATCATATTGTAAACACTCTAGTTGTTGTTGCAAGCACTTTGGAACTTATGCAAGAATCTAAGCTCAAGATATTATTAGTGGAGTTAGTCTTGATTCCAGCCATCCCTAAAAATGTTAGTAATTTTTAGGTCTTTGATGATTACCAACATATAGTATCCTTTCTAGCGAGATCAAATGTCTTTGAGGGACAAATAATTGATGAATTAGAAAGAGACCAAAGAGACTGGGACCCAAAAATATGCAATGAAGAAGGGACCATGAATCTTACAACAAACAACATTCCTAAGAGAATGGTAGCATTAGAAATTATATTTAACTCAAATCCCCATGCTCATGAAAAATTACCCACAACTACTAATGGAGGGAAATATGAATCAGTCAATCTGGGTAATTCAGGCCCAAAAAAGAATGTTTTTACTAGCAAGGATTTCCCAAATAACATCCGTGAAAAAATGATAACAACATTGAAAGTGGATATTGTAGTGATTTCTTGGTGTCACGAGGACTTTAAAACCTTTGAAACCTCAATAATAACTCATACTATTCCCTTGAAGCCTAACACAAAGCCTTTTCATCAAAAATAGTGCCCAGTTAATACGTTGATTGAACCGTTAATTCAAAAAGAGGTTCAAAAGCTTCTTTCGGCTAGAATAATATTTCTAGTGAGGAATTCCACTTGGGTCACTATTTTAGTCCTTGTACACAAAAAGAGTGGTGAGATCAAGTTATGTGTTGAATTTTGGAACCTCAACAAAGCATAAAAGAAGGATAACTACCCATTGGCTTCTCTTGATGAGGTACTACAAGTTTTCAATGATTCTCAAATGATGTCATTCCTTGATGGTTACTTAGGATATAACCAAGTCCTAGTTAATTACAAGGATAGGATGAAAACTACCTTCACTACCAAGTGGGGGACATTTCCCTACTAAATTATGTCATTTGGATTCATCAACATTGGAGCTACCTTTTCGCGTGCAATGGATGGAACATTTAAAGACTTGGTTTCTAAGTGTATAATCATATACATGGATGATTTAACTACATTTTCTAAAGATAGGGAAAATCATGCTATGGATTTATCAAAAGCTATCAAGAAATGTGTAAGTTATAGTGTATTCTTAAATCCAAAGAAGTGTGTGTTTGGGGTTTTTGAAGGGAAATTTCTAGGACACATAATATCTGAAAGGGGAATTTTAATTGACCTAGATAGAGTTGAATCCATTCTAAAACTGACTATGTCAGGCAGCAAAAAGGAGATGAGATTCTTTTTTGGGAGAATAAATTTTGTACGTAAATTCATAATTGGATTTTAAGAAATTGTTAAGCCTCTCAATGAAATGATGAAGAAAGAGGCTAAGATTGAATGGAGTAATGAGGCTAAGTTTGTCTTTTCATAGATTAATTAATCTATATTAGAGGCACCGGTTCTGACCAACCCTTATTATCTAAAGTCTTTTAACATTTACTGTTTTGAATCAGGTCACTCCTGTGTTGTTGTTTGACGTAGAGAAGAGGCGAAGGGGATGAAAGGACCATTGCTTTTATGAGTTCTCCATTCAAGAATACACGTTGCAGTCATTTATAGGTGATCCTTGGTATTCTAATTTGATCTTTTTATTGCTAAATAAAAAGTTTCCATATGGGATGAATGCCACTCAGAGGAGAGCATTGAGATTGAAGAGTTCTCATTACATTCTCAAAGTAGGAATTCTCTATCAAAGGAAATTTGAAGGTATTTATCTACATTTCTTGATCAACAACAAGGAAAACATTCCATTATAGAATTACATGGCAAACACGGTACTAGACATGGTTTAGCTGATTCCATGGCATAAAAAATCTTGATATTAGGCTATTATTGGCCCCATGTGTTCTAAGATGCACATCAGCATGTGAGGACATGTCAAACTTCTACATCTAGATAATGAAATTCAGTGATGCCTCTACTACCGGTATATGAGGTAAAACCATTCGCCCAATGGACATTAGATTTTGTAGGGGTAATTAATCCAAATTCATTTGTAGGTCATAAGTTCATTTTGACAGCGACATAATATTATACATGTTGGACTCAAGCCTAGCCTTGTAAGAACAACACCACTAAGGTGGTCATCAAATTTCTCAATGAATGCATCATTAATGGGTTTGGAGTACCATTTTCTCTCATATGTGACAATGGCCTTACTTTTTATTCTATGGAATTTATTCAATGGGCATATGAGCATAAGATAGTGTTGAAATATTCTTCTAATTATTACCCACAAGGGAATGGAGTAGTAGATTCTACTAGCAAAAAATTGTTGGAAGTAATTAAGAAGTTGTTAGAGAGTAACCCTAGGGACTGACATACTCAATTTATGCTTTCCTTATGGGAAGATAGAACTCATATTAAAGCCTCCGTAGGGAATTTCCCATTTAAGTTGATATATGGCCAAGACCCAGTCTTCCCTATGCACTTAAAAATACCAATTCTCAGGTTCATGCAATAATTTTATTCAAATGATGATAGGATAGAGGTTAGGATTAATAATCTACTAAGTTTGGAGGAACAAAGAGATGTTGCCTTATAGCAGCTTTCGAAGAACCAAGTTGTTGTCAAATGTTGGTTTGACAAGAGAGCAAAAATTAAATCCTTTGAAATATCAAACTTGGTACTGTTGTGGGATAAGGCTAAGGAAAGGAAAGGTGATCACCAGAAATTTGACCAAATTTGGTTGGGTCCATATTAGATTGTTGAGATTCTTGGTGAAAATTATTTCCGTTTAAGTACTTTAACAAGAGAACCTGTTCCATTGCCCATCAACAGAAAATTTCTGAAACATTACTTTAGCCCATGAATGGGTTTGATGATCAATTTTGTTGTAAGTATGTAATTAATTGATTTATTTTTGGTTTGTGTGTTTGTTGTTGTCCTTTTTGTTTTCTTTCTTTCTTTCATTTTTCTTTTGTTTCTGTGGTTTTCATTTTTTATCCAATTCAAGAATGGGTGAGGTTATTTGAAGTATACTAAAGGTACTAGGAGAGAAGTTGGTTGAGTTGTTTTTAGGTATGTCTGTTGAATTTTCTCATTTCATAACTTGTGACTTGTGTTCCTTTTGTACGAAGGTTTGATAGGTTAAACAAAAATAGGTATATTGTAAGAGATCTCATCAAATATGGCTGAATCTGTCACAAAATAGATAAAATATTTGTTCTACATAAAATCTCATTTGCCTCTACGTGGTTGTATTCTAAATTTGGGTGAAAAATCCAAACCTTGGCACTATCCTGAAATCCAATGTAGTTCTCAACCTTAAATTTTAGCTTGATATATTTGAGTATTAAGAAAAGATAAAAAATAATTCCTTCAAAAAATCTTGAAGAAATTAAAAAAGAAGAAGAGAGAATCATTGAATGATGAAAAACTCAATAAAAGAAGGGTAGTTCAAGTATCTCTACCAGGGCTATGGATGCATGGACGATAGTAGATAAATTATTTGAAAGAACTAGAGGTATCTCCATCGAGGCTATAGACACTTGACTGGCAATAGAGAAATGCCCATGATTTCATTCCAAGATAGTTAAGAGGATTCAAATCATGTAGCTTGAACCTTGAATACAATTTTTTTTTAAATGGAGGGAAGTTTTTACTATAAATAGATTAACCATATATGAACACACTCAGATTCAAATTTTTTAATTTTGATTTACATATGAGATTCTAGCTCAACCTTGTTTTCTATGACTAGTCACACTTGAGTGTAAAATGTTCATAAACCAGAAGTTCTAGGTGACTGAATTCTTCAGTCTCTTGAAAATGGGTAAACCATTTTCCCAACCGAGTCACCATTTTTTATGCCTTGCATAACCACCCCATATTTTTCCTTGGCCAAAATGGCTCCCCTTTTGTTTCTTGTCCTTGTTTCTTTTCGTTTGGGACTTAGGAGTTATTCTTTTCTCCTAAGTCTTTGTTTTTGTTCTTTTGCTCTGGTGGAATTGGAACTGGAACTGGAATTGAACCTTGACTTGGAGCTTACTTAGGTTCTATCTCTTAGATCACTTATAATCCCAATCCCACTAGTTTCTTTGTGTCATTTTTTTTTGTTAGTGTTGTTTTCCTTTTATGGGGTCAGATCCATAATGGATCTTTAACTCAAAACTTTTATAAATTCCAAGTTTTATTCCCATCCCACCTCTCCCTCCACCTTTTTATTTTGTTACTTTTGTCTTGGGTTCGGTCCTTTCGATCTCGGCTTTACCTTGTTTTCTTCATCCTTGGCAGAACTAGAACCGTAATTAGAACAAAACTAGGAACTTTGTAAAAGTTCTTTGGATAGTCTTGATCCCGATCCCGTCCTTGCTTTCTTGGTTTCTCCACTTTACTTCTACTACACAATAGTTGTGTTCTTTTTCTCTCCATCATCCCATGCCCGACCAAAAAAATTAATGGCATTAATTCAAGGCTCCTCACATACACGAAATCAAGTTTTAAAACTTAATTAGGGTTAATTGTGCACATCATTATTTCTTGAGTTATTTTGGTGAACCAAAATTGAGATAGAGAAGAAGGAGCATGATTTGGTCAAGGATTAAACATCTGTGCTTGGATTTTGATCAAGTATCAGCCTGTTAGGTAGCATTTTGAGGTAGGTGGAATTTTTCACCTCATTTCCCTTGTCGTCTTTTTGTTTTATTTTTTCTTGCTTGGTGTTCTTTGCATGTTCACAAGATCACTCATGAATCTTTGGATTTTTGTCATGGTGTTGTATTCACTCTTTTATTTATTTATTTAATTGTCTTTCTTCTTTTCTTTTGTGTCTTTTTTAGTTTTTATGGCTCACCATGGTCGTTTTTCGCATTTGGTCATGTTCGTACCACCGTTCCCTATAGTTTAGGGTGTTGTTCTCAAAGGATTTGAGGATTCTTAATGGTCTTTGATTGGTTAAACAACCTTTCCATCTTTTCTTGAATGTTGGTTTGATGATATCCATGTAGGGTTTTTATGCCCTAATTTCCTAAGTCGACAGGTTAAGTAAGCTAGTGTTTTTGTGCTCCATGTTAATTTAAAATTTTAACCTAGTCACTGGTTTCCCCTTGGTCATATGAGGGATGAATTTGTACTATTACTTTAACCCTCCTCTTCTTATCCGATGTCCTTATTTTAAAGTCATTATGAGTGCTTAGGTAAACTTTCTAAGGATGATTCCATGCTTGATAGTGGGCGGATTCGGATGTAGGAATGGGTTTTATCCATAAAATTTTATTTGAAATACTACGGATCCTATTTTGAATCAACTTCTGATGGAATTTAGACTATCAAACATATTTTACTCTAACAAAAGAAGAACTAGAATGCGGTCTGAATTTGGAACTTCCTAATGTATCAATTCTAGCTTTTAATCTAGTCCCAGTCTTGATAACCATTCCAACTCTAGTCTCGATCCCGATATGTAATTCATTTCGATCCCATTTTTGATGATGACTTTGGTCTTGACCCTGATAATACTTAGAGCTTTCTAATGATGTTCCTATCTTGGTCCAACCTCTAGTGAGTTATTAATTTTGCTAAGTATGCAGAGACTACATGAAGAAGCATAGAGAAACATAGAAAGTGAGCTCTCTAATACTAGTTTTTATACTTTCCATGGATCTAATCCTAAGTTGTCATGCAGGAAGTGAATGATATCAGAAGCCTCTACAGGAACTTCATAGATGGAATGCCAAGTAGCATAAATTTCCAAGCAAGTAAAGCCTAAAAAGATAAAAGTAGGATAGTTTCCTTACACATTGAGATATAAACATTGGATGATCACTCCCATAGCCAACAAGTTAAATTTTGAGTGGGTAGACATCACAAAAACCAACTTGGGAACATTTGATTATGAAGAGTTGATTGAAGAAACCTTCTCAAAAAAATTTACTAGGAGGATAGAAACGATAGTTCAATCTAGAATTTCTCATGTGACATTATTTCCTCTATTATTCCAATGCCCAAAGCTGATTTTAGTTGTAGTACGAGCCTATAATGAAACATCAAGACAAATGCATGGATCAATAAGGGAATTTCATAATTGACTTATCCCTACAAATGATGAGACTGATGTTCAATGCACCTACTCCAAAGAATCCAAGGTTGTCGAGAAATGCAATTGAACTGCAAATATTCAATGAGAACAAAGATGTCAACAAGAACCACATGAATAAGAAGTGGTTAAGAAATGAAAATAAATCCCTAACTAAGATGCCTAACCAGCCTAGAACGAGATATTTCAAGAAGGAAGTTGGTGAGCTAATCTTGATGCTCTCTAGATTGTTTGGGAAAAAGGACTTTGCATACTTTAAGGAGTGGGTGTTCCCATTCATTGAAGCTATCTTTGATGGCAGGTATACGTTTGATTTGTGTATGATTTTGTCTAACACTTTGCGCAATCAGATGATAAATGTAAGGAAAACAAAGATCTTCTATATGACCTTTTATGTCATTTCTGCAGCTGCAAGGATGGGTATCTTCTTGAGGTTGAATGCAGTAGGAGTCTTGGGAGAAGCTCCTAGATAGAAAAAAAGTATGGATCCATTATGATCAACTGAATTTCTAGACATTGAAAGAACACTATAGGATATTTAATGATGCATTTTTGTATGTTATTATCACTTGATTGATCGGTGATGTTGGCTTCATATTAAGTAGGGATTCCATGGAATTTATTGCTCAATGGGGACATTAGCATATTTAATACCCCAAGTTCACCTACTTCAAGTTAGCAGGGTCTGATGGAAATCCTCACCTACTTCCAAGGTGTTGCACTGATAGAATGTTCCTCATGGAGTTTATATATCAAGCATTGGGAGTTAATGCAAAATTCAGCATCAAGCACAAACCTGGGTGCCATAAGTTTCCCATGAAGTTGGGAGAATACTATTTTCTTCACAATGTGGCTGTAAAAGTAGTATGTGAAGAGTTGAGCCACTTCAATTTGGGAGTCTACACATCTTGAAAGCATTTTGACCCAATGTGTAGAATGAATAAGTTGCTTCCCACTATGTTTGAGAAGCATTACAAATTGCTAAAGTATTTTTTGTGGGATTTGCAAGATGAGTGTGATGTGAGAAGAAGAATTATGAAAGACTCCCTATTCCTTGGATGATTGAATTTGGAGTAAAGGAAGATATTCCTGACACATTTTCAGATGATGGTGTGACTTTGGATCCCACATATGAAGTTGAAAAATATTGGTGTCAAGGACTTATCCCCCATCAATTAGGAGGAGGAGGAATCCATTGACATCAAATATATTTCTAGGATTGTATTTGATAGAAGAATCCAATGTCTGATCCTAAGGATAAAGGAACCAGAGGCTCAAGGTTCAAAAAAGAGAAAATTAGGGGAAAATAAGGGTTATCAAAAAACCAAAAGGAGAGTAGCCCCCAAAGAACAATTAGAGTATCCTCCTGCCATTTCTAGAGGGGATAATATTGCTAAGATAGTTGCAAAAGAAGCTCCTAAAGCACAAGGAATGGAGACCTTAACACTTGGGGAAGGTTCCTCTTCTCAACCTCCCCTCACTCAAGAAGCTAGTGAAGAATTACCCATAGGTAGTCTTCATGAGGAAGTAGAAACACTAGAGGTAAGAGGGGTTGAGGTTGAAATTCATGATATTGACACAAATTCAAAAGAAACACATTTCAATGATGATATTGTTAAAGATGTATCAACTCAAAATGTTGAGCAAGAGCATGTTCTTACCCTAGAGGGTCAATGGAATTTATTTCAAGATGCCAAATAAAAATCTCTTCTTCCTCCACCACCTCTTCTTCCACACGAGTAATGAATCCCCCTGCTCCTCCTACATTGCTAAAGATCAATCTTGAGAAGAAGAAGATAGTGCAACCACAACCTCTTGATTGGGAGGATGTCAGAAAGGAAATAAAGAAGGAGAGGCTGAAGAAGAGAGCCAAGGTTCTTCATTCCACAAGGTTAATAGATGCTAGAGAGATTTTGGTTGAATGTGTTCTCCCTATGGTTGAAAAAGATAAGAAGAATATGAAAATAGGGGATTACCAATTAGGTACTGTTAATCTAGGAAATCCCACAAGAAATCAATAGATGAACTTTATTGATATTATGGCTTCTTCTACCAAGTCAAGAATGATCCAGGACAACCAAAAGAAAGATGAGCTTAAGTCCCCAGTTGATCAATTGCATAAATTATTGAAGGAATTACCTTCTCCTATTTCCTCATAGATGACTACTCTAGAGACACCTATTCTATTGAAGAAGAAATATGTGTATAGTTTAATTGAAAAGGGGAACAAGGTAGAAATGATAGATAGATGGATTAATAAGTTGAACCAGGAAATAAAATATTTTCTTGTTGAAAGTTGTAGGGTTCATAAATAAGCATTGGAACTAGTTAATGACATGGTTACACATGTGGAAACTCTTGAGAAATACAAGGAAGAATATGCAGGGCATGCGAGGAAACTGAGGATATTAATAAGTTTCCCAAGAAAATCTTCCTAGAGAAATCTATCCTAGAAGAAGACAATGTAAATTTTATAGAAAATATAATCAGCATCATTAGATTTAGGTCTTCATTCATTTTCACTCACAGGAATGAGGTGCAATAGGCCGAAAAAGATCTTAATGAGAAAATTTAAGAATTAGGGGCAAGTATTACTATACTTGTCAATGAGGATATTCTTGAAATAGATGGCCTCCTCCTTCATAAACTCGAGGAAAGATGGAGTGGTATGTTTGAAGAAATGATGTAGAAAGGGAATGATAATGATGATATGTTAATGGATAAGCTCATGTATGCCAAGCAAGAATTCAAGGTTTCCAAGAGGGAACTCATCAAGCTTAAGGATATGAAATAATTTTCCTCTTTTGAGTTAGCAAGGATAAATTTTGAAGATAACTGGGTGGATGGACTTTCTACATATATGCTTCAACATGTAATCACCAGTTATGATGAGTATATGGAGGAGAAAATTATGTAGATAGGTTTATATATACAATGTCTCTCCATTTTGTAAAGGTTGATGCATTGAAACAAGATTAGCCACCTAGAGGAGACTTAAGAAATAGTTTTATAGTCTTGGAACTTTTTACAATTTATGCAAAATACACTTGGATAAATTTTCTTTACAATTTTGTTTTTTCAATACAATTCATGTTATTTCTGGAATATTGTTGAATGATAATGTTGATGAATCATATAAATTAGTATGCCAATGAATGTTGTGCATAAGTGTTTCTCATTTGATGCAAATCAATAGAAGAATCTGAATTTAAAGCTATTTCATTAGATTATTTGTAAATGGGATTATTTAATGTTTGTTGTTTAGTGAATTAATGACGAGCTAGCAATATGCTCTTGTCTAATTATTGAGGTTTAATTTTTTTATGTTTTAAATTAGCATTTTTAATGAATATAGTGGTACAAAATAGTCTATGGATTATATCATTTTATAGTTTCTTGGTTACTTGAAAGGCTCATTGTGAAATTTATATGTCTAAATTAAAAGGAGTTTACATTTATGATTTACTATTCTATACTTTGATCTATCTATTTCTATTTATTTTACACCCCCAAATGTTAGATTAGTTCACATCATCTAGTTTGTGTCCCTTTTACCAACATGCCCCCTAAATATTATGGTTGGATGGAATATTGAATGAAACAACACATTTGAGAACCAGATACAAAGACCTTGGGAGATAGGTGGTTTTAGATCAGTTATATCTTTTAGGATAAATAGAGTAGAAATATCATGTTTAATGTTGTTGTTCTATTTTGACCATGAACAGGAAGGAGAGAGATAAGGAGTGGCAGGGTGGGAGGAATAGAGGGAGGGAGAGAAAGAGGGAAGGAGGGATATAGGTATTTTTATGGTTGGAGGGAGGGAGAGGAAAGGAGGGAGATAGGAATTCGTAAGGTGGGAGGAGGGAGGGATAAAAAGAGGTAAGGAGGGATATAAAGAGTGGTAGGGTGGGATGGATAGGTGGATGGAGAGAAATAGGGAAGGATATAGGGAGTGGTAGGGTGGGAGGAATAGAGGGAGGTATATAAATATGGAAGGAGGTAGATAGGGATTTTTAAGGTGAGAGAGAGAAAGAGAGAGAGAGAGAGAGAGAGAGAGAGAGAGAGAGTAGGGATAGGTGGAGGGAGAGAATGAGGTAAGGAGGGAGATAGCTTGTGGGAGGGTGTGATAGATAGAGGGGGGGATAAAAAGAGGGGAGGAGGGAGATATGGTTTGGTAAGGGGGGAGGGAGAGACTAGAGGGGGATGGTTATTGGTAGGGTGGGATGGAGAGAGGGAGGGACAAAAAGAGGGAAGGAGGGATATAGAGAGGGATAGATATAGAGATAATTAGTGAGGAAGGGAGGGGTAGGTGGAGTGTGGTAGGGTAGGAGAGGCATGTATAGAGAGAGATAAGGAGAAAGGGATTGGTAGGTGGAGATAAATTTTATGTGTGTGTGAGGGAGAGCGGGAGGGATAGGTGGAGGGAGATAATGAGGGAAGGAGGGAGATAGGGAGTGGTAGGGTGGCAGAGATCAAGGGAAGGAGATACAGATGGAAGGAGGGAGATAAGGAGTGGTAGGGTGAGAGAGAAAGAGGGAAGGAGGGAGAGAGGGATTGGTATGGTAGGAGGGAAAGAGAAGGAGGAATGGATATAAAGAGGGAATGAGAGAGATAGGGAGTTGGAGGGTGGGGTTGGAGGAATAGAGGGAGGGATAGAAAGAGTAAAGGATGGAGATAGGAAGTGGTAGGGTGGGAGAGATAGAGGGAGGGATAAAAAGAGGGAAGGAGGGAGATAGGGAGTGGTAGGGTGGGAGGGATAGAGGGAGGGGGATAAAGAGGGAAGGAGAGAAATAGGGATTAGTAGGGCGGGATGAAGAGAGGGGATGGGGGAGATAGGGATTGGTAGAGTGGGAAGGAGAGAGGGAGAGAAAAATATGGAAGGTAAGAGATAGAAAGAGGTATGAAATGAGGTATATGTATAAAGAGATTTAGGGAAGAAGGGAAGGGTAGGTGGAGAGTGGTAGTCTAGGGGAGGTAGGTATAGATAGAGATATGGAGAGTGGGAGGGGTAGGAGGGGGATATGTTGTCTGTGTGTGAGGGAGAGGGGGAGGGATAGGTGGATGGAGAGAAATATGGAAGGAGGGAGATAGGGAGTGGTAGGGTGGGAGAGATAAAGGGAGGGAGAGAAAGAGGGAAGAATGGAGATAGGGAATGGTAGGGTGTGAGGAATATAGGTAGGGAGAGAAAAAGGGAAGGAGAGAAATAGTTGAGTGGTAGGGTGGGAAGAATAGAGTGAGGGAGAGAAAGAGGTAAGGAGGGGTATAAGGATTGGTATGGTGGGAGGGACTGAGGGAGATAAATAAGGAAGGAGGGAGATAGTGGTTTATAGGGTGAGAAAGGTAGGTAGAGGGAGAGAAAGAGGGAAGGAGGGAGATAGGGAGTGGTAGGGTTGGATGAATAGAGGGGGAAGAGAAAGAAGGAAGGATGGAGATATGGATTGGTAGGATGGGAGGGAGAGATAGGAGAGATAGGTGGATGGAGATAAAGAGGGAAGGAAGGAGATGGGGAGTGGTAGGGTGGGAGCGATAGAGGGATACATGGAGGGAGAGAAAGAGTTAAGGAGGGAGATAGGGAGTGGTAGGGTGGGAGGGATAGAGGGAGAGAGATAAAGAGGGAAGGAGGGAAAGTGTTATGTCATTTTTCCTCTAAAATTATTTAAGTGTTAGTAGTGGATTTGGTAGATTAAATATTATAATATAGATAATTTAAATGTTACAATATTATTAAAATGGATATGAATAACCAATGCTAAAGATAACATGTGATAGTTTATTAAGAAATTCCAAAATATATAGTTAACATGATAAATTGAATACACATCCATATAATTCATATACATTAATACTAAAATCATATATATATATACACTATTATCAATATAATTTAGAATCAATGGTTTTAATACTTGTCTAAATAATAACACTTGGAAAAGCCACTCTTACCCCAGAAAGATGTTAGTGGTACTGGCTCTTGCCATGGAGCAGTTTAGGATAAATAAGAAGACTTAACTAATCTACATGAGTGTTGGTTCCACTAGAAAAATTCTCAACATTGATTAATACCAATGCCCTAACCTAGACCATCTTGTGTATAACTTTGTACCCCAGGTTAGACACACACATAGGATGTGCCCCATTCTCTGTCTTGTCCATATCTCACCAACCACTTCCTTCTTTGTTGAATGTTTTCCATGTCTCACATAAATAATTTATATGTCTCAAGGGATGGTTTCCAAACCATCATACCCTTTCAAAAGGGTTTCCTCTAATAATCATTTAAATAAATAATTATTCTTCCCGCTTTTAAAGAGGTATTTATAAATATTATTTATTAATATCTATTTTAACCAAAGGATCATAATATCATTTAGTTTTATATCTCCCTTTTTAATTTTTAAAGGGTTATCTCATAAATTTCTCTTCTCTTGGGGAAGAGGTCACATAATAATAATCCCCGTGTAAATTAACTACTATCCTTAGTAGCCCAAGATGCATATGCATTGAAAATGAAGGTAAGTTTTTAGCTTAAAACTTGTAAAACTATGTGATTGAAAATCTAATTAAGTATTATTTGTCACAATTATTTGTGCATGATTAATCTATTTAGATCAATTCTTTGTAAATGAATAATTTTGTTTAAATCAATGATGTCCTTTGTAGAAATAGACAAAATATTGTAGAATAATGTAGAAATAAGATTGAAGTGACACAACATATACATGGAGAAATCCTTTTAGGAAAAAAATCCACTAGAACCAATATTGCTTGTATTATTTAACCTTAGAATAAGATTAGAATAACACTTTATCAATCCTTGATTGATATGCTTCTTTTCCTTCAACAATTCTTCTTCACAGCCTACAATAAAATCTCTTGAAAATCTTATGCACTTGCTACAATATACAAACAATAATGAGAATTATAAACTTCGAAGAGTTGAAAATTACAAGATAATAAATCTCCTCTCAAAAACCTATGCCTAGATTTGGAAAGTATAGTTCCACACTATATAATGAAGTCAAAACCAAAGTCTCCTTAATTTAGGCACCCCAAACTAAACACTTAACTGAACTCTAGTCTTGAAGATATCCTTAAAATCCACCTCAAAGTTCGCACCCAAGAATGGGCCCCACTTAGCAGAGCCTTGTAAATATCATCTCATGCAAAAGGTATTAACTAAAAGAAGCCAACTTGGGCACCCAAGGAGGGTCCAAGTCAATCTTTGTTAACTAAAACATATCTCTCCACCAATTCATGAAAAATATATGCATGATTGATCATCCCTACTTAACTAAAAGTATCCACTTGTTACTTTTCATGCAACTGAAGTCATTAGTCAAGTCAACTACTATATAACTCAAAATAACTACATGCAAGTGAAGATAACAGAACCATAACTGAACTAAACTGAACTAAACTAAACTAAACTAAACTAAACTGAACTAAACTAAACTAAACTAAACTAAAATAAACTAAACTAATACTGAACTGATACTAAACTAATACTGAACTGATACTAAACTGATACTAAACTGATACTGAATTGATACTGAACTAATAGTTCCGCTCCACTCTTCTAAATGTCAGTCCCTATTTTGTAGGAACCTAGACATGCATTACTGAAGTGTTATCAATCGTCCAAATAGTTAACTGAAACAAGGTGGGTTCCACCTTCCATGTGGGTCTCCCATGTGCTCCTATTATTTAGGAACTCAAAATGGATGCCCCCACATGTTCCTATTATATAGAAATAATTAAAAATATCAATTTACATGTTCATTTTATTTGAATTTGATCTCTTTCTAATCCTAGTGTTGGGGAGCACTTTCCAAGGACTTAGGAGATACATGAAATATATTTAGGATTGCAATTAAATGGAATATTATTCCCAACATTCTACCACTTGACATTATACATTGCAATTATTATAAACAAGGAATCATTATTATAATTCAAGTATAGGACTCAAGTCCAATGGCCTTCCTACACCAAGAGAAATTATCTATAGGAACTAGTTTCGTAAAATAATCTCCAACATTGATCAAAGTGCCAAATTTCTCAATCAATACATTTCCACTCTCAACCATTTCTCACACAAAGTGATACTGACCATCAACATGCTTAGTACGAGTGTGATACATAGGATTTTTTGCTAAACAAATATCTTTGACTATCACATTGAAGTCTAATTTACTTGCAATTAAAACCAATACCTTTCCCAAGTCTCTATAACCAAACTTCCTCTTTAGAGGCATGTGTAGCATACATGTAATCTACTTCTATGGTGAACAAAGAAACCATGGGCTACTCATCCAAATAACTACAGCTCCAAACAAAGTAAAAACATAGCCACTTGTTGACCTCTGACTATCCAAGTCTCCTACCCAATTTGAATCAACAAAACCCTATATATCCAATGATCTGTGCATAATATTGTTGATGATGTTTTCTACACAAAAACTCAAAAAAATATGATATCCTATCTCTCTCGAAAGTTAAATCTCTATGAACAAAGAGATAACCCCAAGGTCTCTAATGTCAGGTCTTGAGAATGCAATAAAACAACTCAGAGATAATGTGAAAATGTTGGTAATCACAAAGGGACATTACTACAAAAATAGTGAAGTTGAATTTATCAGATCTAGCAATATGATGATACTTTAGATCTTGAGTCTGGCCCAAGTAATCAAGGAAATAACAAAATATAAGGGTTGTAAAGAGATTTTTAAGATTACTTCTACTTCTAATATTGATAATGCAAATGATAAAATACTTGAAATGGACTAATCCCTCATAAACTAATTCCTGTTTGACCCAGATAAGTCTGAAATCTTACAGAAATAGTGCAATCTTCAAAGGAGTTAAAGATTTTCAGACTATGCATATTCATTCAAAATAACCCTATTTCAATTGAAATGAACAAGCATTCATAATCAAACTAAGAAAAATTTCAATCCCAAGATAACTTTACAAAGTAGCTAACAATCAGTTAACTGCAAAAAGTATGGACTAGAGATTTATGCAAACACTTCAAGCATCAAACCCTAAACATCATCAAATCATCTAGCATCAAATAAACTTAAGCAATTTTAAAGATAGAATATCAAGAACCATGTGAAATAAAACTCAACACAAGGAAGGAACAAAATCACAATGTCTTTACTTACATATCAAATCATCCAAAGTGGAAACAATTATGATCTTCTATTACATCACTTGCTTGAAAGAAAAAACTAAATCCTAACTCTAACTCTTGCTCTTATCTCAATTCGCTCCAATATAAAAAAATGTGTAACTCTCTAAAAATGAGGTAGAATGCTGAAATTATAGAAAACCCCCCAAGAAATGTCAGCCCAATTAGGTTTACAATAACAAATGGCCAAAAATAGGTCGGCCAAGAGGAATTTGAAAATAACATGAAATCTGCATTAAATGCACCAATTCCATCCAATTCAGCTTGATATCTCCAACATAACCCACTCCAATGCATGCAAAGGAGGAGGAATAATAGGGAAGCACAAATCCCGATGAGGCGTTGCATTAACTACCCTCCCCTTTCTCTTTATCTTGATTTTCCCTATCTTGTATCATCAAAAATATCTTCTCCAAGTTAGAAATAGGTGGCATAAATAACACCTTCATTCTCCTTTCAATGGACTTAATGTCATCCCATGATTTATTTACCACCTTATCCCAGTCCACCTTCAGGGTCCTGTATTTATCAATTATTGCAATGTATGTGGTTGCATCATCAAATAGGTGTTTGGTGACTTGGTCCTCATTGATTGGAGAATAAACCTCTCGCCACCATTTCCTCAACTGTTGTAGTCTCAAATGCTTTGGCACAAACATGTTTCTCCCTGTCATAACCTCAAAGAAGGAGATGCATTTGTTGTAAATTTCTATCAAGGAATCCTTAACCTACTTTTTCTTCTTATGCACCTTCTTCAAAACCCTTTTCCCTATTTGTAAAACCTCAAACCATTCCCAAGGTTTAGTTACTTTGCAAGAAGGAATAATTCCATCTTCTACCAGCTTCTCTTTAGTGTAGCCCATGATGATTCTAGTATTTTGCAAAAAAAGATCCATATCCTCCCTATCCTAGGCCAATAAATTATTTAACCAGTCTATTGACCTCATAGCATCCCCACCAGTTGAAAGAATATCTTTGATGACACTTTCTCCTTGAGTATTTACTCTCTATAACCAGCTCGTTGTAACATGGGTAGTGCCTTCATCCTTTCTAACTCAGTAATTATTTCTTTTGGGAGGAATCTTTTAGCAGATGATGAGGAGCTAATGGATTGCAAGGGTTTCATCAACTCTTGTAGATATATTTTAAGTTTTCATTTTCCTTCAATTCTTTCTTGGTCTGCATATCCTTCCTTAATCTGCCAAGGATTACAACACTAGAAACCTCATATTCTTCAATATCCTGTTCCATGGAAGCATGCCCTAGGATGAATGTTTGCACATTATAATAATTACCAATCACATTATCCTTATTCTTGTCAGGAGCAGGTGTAGCAATGTGGATCACTTTGTTATTTTCCTCATCTCTCTCGATTCTAGAAATAACCTTGGCTTTCTTCTTTATTTTTTCCTTTCCTACGTTTGCTAGTAATTCATCCCAATTGGGAGGAGTATCATCCACCACAATTTTTTTACTCTTCAACTCATTTTACAACCATCCTAGGACTGTGGGATCCAACTTTACATTATCCTATCCCACTGCTTCTTGTTGAACATTGGGTGCATCTTCATTAAAAAAATTCTTCCCGAGAATCTCCTCAATTGTATCCTCCTTTCCTTTGTCATGCTCCCCCTTTTCATCCACTAGTGAGGGAATCCTAGCTGGAATTTCCTCCTTCTGAGGAGGTCTATCCTCATGAAACCCTATAGGTGAATCCTCACAAGCCACCAAAGGAGATTGCAAAACCTTCTCCACTTCTGCCTCAACATTATAAAGTTATCCCTCTTGGAATTCCTCCTCTCCCTGATCCTGGGGATCCTCAACATTCTTTGATTCATCTAGAATATTGTCAGTCTCATGAGAAGGAGGGACATCCTCATGCTAAGTGATAGAAATAGACATGGGAACACTTCCCTTTAGTGCACCATCCTTGAGATATGGAGCCCTTAATCTCTTGGTATATACCTGTGTCTTTTCTCTTGAGATCCCCACCTCTATCACCGGGGGGTCAAATTCTTTATCTGCCTTATAGGTTTTCTTCTCTTTTTGTGACAACCTCACAATTCTCCTATTCTTGGGCAAAGAGATACTAGCATCCCGTTCTTATTTTTATTCTTCATCTTTCTTGGCATTTTTCTTCTTCGAGACATTTCTCCTTTTCTTGGCTATAGGATTTCTTTGCTTCCCTGCTTCCTCTACCTAAACATCTTTAATTTTAATCTTGAAAGGAGAGCCCACCTTGGTTTAACCTTTTGGGTTCTATTCAAGTGATTCCTCAGAAGTGGAGTGAGAATCCAAGTTCCCCATTAGATCATAGGTGCACTACACACCCTCACTCTCCAACTCCAAAATATTGTGCTTGAGCCATAGCTTGGTGTACCTAATTATTGGAGTCATGATTTGTTCTAATTCTATCTTCTCTTCCTCCAGCTAGTCCACTTCTCCAACTGGCCTATCCTTCACAACTTCAAAGCTATGGACCTAAATCAAATTTCCATATTCTTCAACTTGATCTGGAATGACCTTTATGTTGTATATCTAGACCAAGTTCAATGGTAGCTTGGATAACTTCTTCCTTCTGAATTCAAACTTATCATTGATATTAGCCCAATAATCTTCTATGTCATCCTTGTGGTTGTATTCTCTATTGGTCTTCTTCTCTGCTTTACCAGTTATGTCAAATTTGGATCTCTTGGAATGGAAGGAAAGACCAAGAGTACTCATCTCTTCTTCATAAGCATGTGATGAGTTAATAGAATGGCATGACTCACCACTACCTATTCTCAAAGGAAAATTACCACCAAATCTAGTCTTGTGCTTCTCCTTCTTCATAATTGCATCAAAGTCACAGATTTTTCTTGTGACCTCCATAAGTACAACATGATCTATGGGGTACCTAGGGAGTCTGTATGGAGCCCTCTATAAACCATCAGTTTTGATGTATTAAAAGGTGGGAAACTAGATAAACTAGGCTCCAAACCTCTTAATTAACTCCTTGGCATTGTCTAAAATCTGAAAATGTTCTACACCTTGTAATAGCCTAGTGATGTACATAGTGAATGCATCATTCACCCTCCTATAGCTTATACCACCCAAGCGTAATTATGGGTACAATTCATAAATTAAATCCTACCCAAACACACCCCTTGTCCTCAGTCCCTTATATGGGTGATACCTTGCAAGTGCATACACCAAATAGGAGGTCATTGTGAAGGTATTTTTCCATGAAACATTACACATATTCACATGTATCATTTCACTTATAATGCCCGCCCAATGGTATTCCATACTCTACTCCATCCTCACAATGACATGGAACATCTAGTTCTCAAACATTCCTACACTTTTCAATCCCACTACCCTACTGAGGAGTGTGATAACATCATAGTATTACTTCCTAAACTTAGCTCTAAATAGCTTCTTGGGTAACTTGGAGAAGTGGGACTTGGGTTTCTCCAACCAAGAATTGATGACCTATTGGGATTTGATGACATTCTCATCATAATACATATTTTGTACATGCATATCGAAGCCCACAACATGGGACCTATCAAGCATGTCAAAGGTCTGAGCAATGGACACAGGGTTAACATTTTCCACAATTCATCCTTGAGGACCAACTATCCTCTATGTGCCCCTGCCATAGTGCCTAGCACATTCAAGAACCAACTCATAACACTGGACTATAGGAGGAAATGCAACCACATGTGCCAAACTTGAATCCAATATTATTTTGGCATATAGAGAGAGATTATGTGTTTCCATTCTTGCCTTAAATTCCTCATAACCACATAGCCCAAAATTTGTATCAGTGGTCCCTGACAAAATGGAGGTTGCCTTGCTCTTAGGGAATCTTCTCTTCAAATCCATGTTAACCCTCTCTACTTCAGAGATAGTCAAGCCCTTAGGATTTGGATCCATTACCTTACCCTTGCTTTGCCTAGCAACAACCTAACTTGATTCCGCTTACATACAACAAAGACACCAAAATAAAGATCCATCATAGCATAGAATTCAATTAGATCCATCACAAATGATATACCCATTCCTTAAAAAAATCTCGTAATAAGAAAAATCTCCCAAAACCCCCATAAGAATCACTTATTGTAAAGTTCGGGTTTTCAGCCCTCTCGCAAAATTTTGGCTGGAGAGGAATTTTGGGAAATTTGAAATCAGGTGGAATCCAATGAAATGACCACAAAGAAACCTCCATTCCATCATTTGATCAATCATATTAACCAAGAAACCACATGATACATCTTAGAACAAGTCAAATCAATCATGAGATGCATAATCATCAACCAAAATTTCATACATAATCCTAATTCTCCATTTTCAACAAGATTTTAGGGAATTTTGCCTTGGATAGAAATCCATGAAAATGACAACAATTTACGAATTTCGAGAAAATGAAGGGACCAAGAAATTTAGGGAAAATCTCGAAGGCACAAAATTTCATGAAGTCAATGCAATTTTCACGCTTTGAGCCCACTTTCAGGAAATCGATAAGGCGATGAATGAGTCGGGGAAATCCCTAGATAAAGGAAATTCACGAGGGTATCAAAAATTCAAAATATTTGACTTCATCAGAATTTTGCCTAGATAAATCATATGATTAGGAAGTTGGAGATTTCTCCCAGGATTCAGATTGATTATAATGCAAGATGAAAAATCCAGGTTCAAATCGATCAAAATAAGATCCACTCAATGAGAGGGATGATTTTAGCAGAGGAAACCCTAGGAAATAACCATGACAATGTAGCTTGGATCTTGATTTTTTATCTTCATCTCACTATTCCTCACATGACTCAACTAATGATAGGGTGATCATCAAATTGGATGATAGCAACAAGTGACACTTTTCCCAGGACCCAGTTTCATCACAAGTTGGGGAGTTTTAGGTTAAACCAGAGCTCAAGATAGGGAAGATTAAAATTAAATATATGGAGGCAAAGAAATGGTTAATCCGCGTGAATTAAAACTATGAAGGAGAGGAGGTGCGAGCCATGAGGAAGGGCATCAAGCCAACAATCAACAACCCTAGCATTGTTACTAGACCATACCACACTGATATCCTGACTCAAAGCATACAACCACACAAATCTTAAAGCAGATTCAATTTTTTTATCAGAAGGGAGGGTAGCATGTAAATACCATGAGGGAAAAGAAATCAAGGTAGCAACAGTTGACAAGAGACCCAAAAAATCAAGGCATAATGCAAGTGATCACAAGAAATTTTGATTGCAACTCTCGACCACGAGCTCAAACGCACAATCCAACAACAACAATCCAAAATAAAACTCCTCAAATCTCACAATAAGGAAAATGAGATAAACCTCCTCATAAAATGAAAATAAACTCAATAAAGGAAAATTACAAGATCATACAGGGCACTTAAATGCATTGAAAAGCCAGTGAACCCGGGGATCTGAAGGCATGACGAAATCTCAGGAAAATCCTATCCAGGTAGAATTCCGTGAAGTTGAAAAATTTTAAAAAACGATACAGAGCAAGCTTCGCCGGGTTTCCATGGTGTTCGGGGAATTCTGCCCTAGGGAATTTTCTTGAAAAATAGAGAGAAACCTGAGGTGGATCCCAGAATGTAGAATTTTCAAAGTGCCTCCATCAAGGGGTATTTTCACAAGTAGGATAACCACTTAGGAACATTCCTAGGAAACCAAATCCTCAAAACCAAAGTGGCCAAAAATCCAAGAATGAAAGAAGAAAGAGCAAGAAAGAAGGTCCTTACTTTTAGTGGGGCGTGTGTGCAAAAACTCCACAACAAATATCAATATCATTAGCACCATGATAAACCAAATAGTAATCAAAAGTACCTCATAAATATCTAAACATCCTCTTAACATAAGTAAAATGTTTTTTACTAGGGTTAGACATAAATCTACTTAGAACTCCCACTACTTGGTCTATATCCAGTCTTGTATAGACCATTGCATACATCAACCTACCAACTACACTAGCATACCAAATTTTAGACATTTCCTCATGATCAAAATCAAATTTAGGACCCATGCCAAAACTTAACTTCATGCCAATTGGTAAAATAATATTAATTGGTTTACTATCCTGCATGTTAAACCATTTCAAAATAGTATCAAAATTAGTTTCTTTGACTTAAGCAAAGCTTTTTGTTACCTCTGTCTCTATTGATCTCCATACCAAGGATATATTTTGTAGCCCCTACATCTTTCATCTCAAATGTGCTAGAGAGTTGTGTTGGAACTATGAAATTTTGGTAACCTCATTAACCCTTCATGCTTATCAGTTTCCCAAAAAAGGTTCATAATACAAACATAAAAGTCCTCACATAGAATTTTTTACCAAAGTCTAAATTAAATTTTTCCATATAGCCCCATAAATTCCATCTCGCTTTGAATCTTTAACATTTGAAAATATCAACATAAGTTGATGTAGGTTTCACTGATGATAATATAAATTTCCACAACATATCGGAAATACATCATATGTGTCATACCGACAGAGTTATACACCAAGGGAAGGTGGGTTTACATTTCTTATCGGCAAGACAAAAGGCATCGGCATGACGATGTAAGGTCATACCGAGCTAAGTTACCTTTTACCAACTGGAATAAAATAAAGTCTGTCAGAGAGACTATGGTCATTAGAGTGAGATTTCAAAGCACTACTCGAAGTGTTACTAGTCTTGCCGACAAACCAAAGGGAAGACTCATTCGGTAAGAAAAATGATGTCGGGGAGAGTTTGGGGAGTCTTACCGACCCCTCAGGTTACACCAACAGAACTAAGCATATAGAGATAAAGGTTATCGAGAAGACAATGTGTGTGGTCTCTCCAAAGAAAAAGAGTATCAGTGAGATATGTTTCAGCGGTGAGATCTAAGAGACATCACGATGAGCATCACTCTGTTGGTAGAATAATTACTTGGTCTCGACGACATAAGCTGACAAAGTGAACATCTCAGTGAGACAAAGAGCTTTTGAAATAAGGTGAAGAATCATTGGCCCGATTCATTAAGTCTAGGCAATAGTTTGCTTCGATGAAGGTCATGGCGATATAAAAAGAAAAATAAAAAAGAAACTATTGGGGAGACTTGTGATGTTGGGGAAACTACAAGACATCTTAGTGGATTGGCGAATGTTGAACAGGCGGATCGGCCAGAGATTTGAACTTTCTTGCCGATATTATCCTTGATGTGATAGCAAGAATTTTGAAAAACTTGCATCATTCATGTCTCAGTAAAGACATTAATGGAACCACAAAGCATAAAAGATTTTACATATAACAGTGTGCTCAATTGAAATCATTGTTTCAAGAAATTGGCAGCGAAGAAGAGCATGGGAACCATTAGAACAATTAGGACATTCATCTAACTTGGATTTATAGGAAAAATATAGTAAGTTTCTCATCCTCTCAAAATTCATGAATTTTGAAAATGGAAGGCACTAGCTCAAAAAAAATGAAAGGAAGAAAACATGGGGAGGGTAGTCAATCAAAGGAAAAAAAGAAGAAAACTAAATCGCAACCACAGGGCACTGAGAGAAAATTAAATCAAGACCTCATAGACCAATTACCTAGTTCAAGGCCTAAAGCTAGGTGTTCTGCTCAACTCAAAGTAGAAATTGACAAATTGGATGACAAATGAAAATTCATAGGGGATGTTTGGAAACTAATTAGAGGGTACGAGCTATTCAATTTTCATTACCATAGGAGAAATCACTTCGAGCCTGTATGAAATCCATGTAGGCTCAATTTGGGAAAACTGGTGTGCCCTAATGTCTTTGTTGATGTCAAATTGGTAAAATTGCTGGATGGTCATTATAAACCAAAGAATAAAGCTATATGTGATTTCTTAGGGAATCCATTGATACATATATTTGAGAATGCAATAGCTGAGGTTTTTAGATTGGAAGGAATATGTAATGAGAAGAAGGGAGGAAGTTGATAGTGAGTTCAGAAGAATGGACACCATTTATAAGGGGTGGAGATTACCCTTGCACAAAATTAGGTGTCATGGAAAACCTACTACGATGGAAGACAGTGAGGGACCACCATTTCATGTGGATCTCTTCGAACCCTACCTAGAGTACACTTTTTTTTTAGTGGGACAGGTATTGGGGATGGAAGTCCCAAAGCATATGACAGTTGTGCCCATGGTGATTTCTATGGATATTCAATATCCTAATTTTTGATATTTTGATTATCCTTCACATTTGTTTAAGGAACTGGATGTATGGTTGCTAGCAATAAAGAATGGTGCCTCTATCCTGCACCTCGGGAATTATTCACTATTGATGCACTTTGTGCTATATTTTGGAGAGGAGTTAGGATTGTGGCCCTAGGAGCTAAGGATTTCACAATCTAATAAGGAAGGTAGGCCATTGCCTGTTCAACTATGGACTACTATTTGGGACAACAGGATTGCTAATTCCAATTTCTTGCATTTTGAAGAATTCTTTGTGAAGCATTTATATAGATTTTTTAATCATCCTTGTGGTTATTCCTTATCTAAAGAAGTAAAGAGGTTTCTTAGGCCTAGGGATTATAATGGACCAATCAACCACAACTGGGGTGATTCGTATTGCTTATAAAATGCCACTATGATTAGTATTTATGGTTTTGAGGATACACCATTCATTTTTCCTAGAACAGTCCCAGATACAATTGCATACTTAGAGATTCTTAGGAAAATTAATTTCTCCGGTGTTATGAACTTAAGTTCATATGGGAAATAGGATTCTATGCCCAGTACACTGTGTTTTGGTGATTTTACTATGTTGGAAAAGGAGGGCTACAATCTAATTTTGGATAAGTTATTACATTACACGATGAGAAGAGCACCATCAAGAAAGAACTTTGATATAGAGGGATATATCCATTCTGCCAGACGAAGAATAAATTTTGGAGGGTACCAAAACATGCCCTATCAATCTGATGACATAATCAAAAACTTGGAGGTAGAGGAAGCATAAATGGTGATTGAAAAGCATGATGAAGAGTTGGTAGATGCTGAGTTGTTATCCTCCATTAAAGAAATATAAGAAGTTGGCAGGCCACAAGGCTCATCTAGGAAGGTATCAAGAATAAGGACTAAGGATTATGCCTATGCTACTAGAGAAACAAATGTTGAGGAAACTATTGATATGGATATGAGACATGAATATTATAGGTCCTTTATAGCAAATGAAGAATTTGTGAAGACCTCAGAGTTTAAAACATTTTTATACAAACAAAAAGGAAAAGAAATAAGAGGACTGGTTGACAATGTCACACTAGGAAATGAGAACCAATTGTTAAAGAACTTAAAGAATGAGGTGGATAAGGAGATGACAAACATGACACCTGAAAAGGGGAGAGAGATGTTAGAAAAGGAAGGTTTTATGATTTTCCCAAGGTTGAATCTCACTTCTGCATTAGTTTTCGATAGTTTCCTAAAAGAGAACAATGCTACCCACAAGCTTAACATAGAGAAGGTGACAAAGGTGTACACAGGATCAAGATACAATCTTGATGATTAAAAATTGATGATTTGGGATTTCTATCCCCCTCACAAGAAGTCAAATATTATTGATACTAAGAAGGCATTTAGATATGTCATGAATTTGAAGGATGGAGAGGTTGATCCTATTGCAACTGTAAACATTAGGATCAATATAGAAAATTTGAATAAAGCACAGATCCAAGCATTGATAAGAGATAGAGAAATGTATAAAACCAATAATGAGAGAATGTTGAGAGAGAATGAACATTTAAAGGACTTGGTAGGTGATGTAATAGGGCCAAAAAAGATGCTCACCCAAGGTGAAGGGTCACTTGAAAGGGACCATTGGGAGGGGTCAAATGCATACTCGCAAGGAAAAGTGGACACACTCACTGCAATAATTAAAAAGAGGTAGGTTGTTTTAAAAACTTGGTTAAATGAAATTTGGGTAAAACATTTACAATACGTGGATTCTATAAAATAACATAGAATAATGGATGATAGAATCCAAGAAAGATTGGAGGAAATGAAAAGGGGTACTCCTAATGCTACAGGAATTGAAAATGCCAATCGTATCATGGATAAGAACAGGGAATTATTTGAGGAATTACAAGGGGATGTGCAAGGATTGATTGAAGCTGCTAATGATAGAATGACTAAGTTTTATGATGATGAAGGAAAACTAAAAGAAGTGACTACATGGAAAGGCAAATGTGAATCAATACTCCAAGAGATATTGAAGATAGCCACTACAAATGACATAACATTGGATGAAGCATGTGAGCAAAACAAATGAATGATGATGATGGAGATCATGATCCATGATGTGTTAGGAGATGCAAACACACATGAGTGCTAGGATTATATAGAGCACATGTCTACAGTTCATTTATGGCTTAACAGAAATTAGTTAATGATAAACTTGTTAACATTCTATGCTTAAGACTTTTCAAAAAGGCACATTCTTTTGCAAACTAAATGTATAAATATCCATTGTTGGGATAGTATGGAGAGCAAGATAGAATTAGAATAGGATAGACTAATGTAAGCACTATATTTTCAAAATCATATTCAAGGAGACTATGTTGCATGTATGAATTTTGAAGGAGATAATGAAAGGCTGTTGATTTAGTGGCTTCATTTTGGTATCAATTGTTTGTTGGTTTCTTGCAATTATTTTATTGTCTCCAATCTGATGTTTCTTTATTGTTTAAATTGAAGTATCAAGTATATATTCAATTTATCAATGCACATTTATTGTTTCTGTGTGGTTTGATTTATTGGATTCTTTAAAGAAGAATTAAATTCCTTTTAATCGATTACAGTAATCTTGGAATGTTATTTGGATCAGTAAGAAGAATCAAATAATTAGGTTTGATATTTTTCCTCAAGTAGGGTTTATCAATTACATCCTTGCATTTTTATACCAGTTATAAACTCATAATTTTATGCCAAACGATTAGAGAATTTTCTAGATAGAAACCACTCATCATAGGCTTCCATTTGACTCCATTTTACCCAATAAGGCACTGGCCTCCCTTATTTTCATTACACTAGTTTTATTCATCTCATTTGACATCTCTTAATTGAACATATTAATTCATACCTTGATATTGCATATACAATTCATACCCAAATTAGGATCATATATTTCCACTGCTAAATTTCCATTTGTGGATAGTTAGATCAAATAGTAAACATAAATTAAAAATTTGTGCTACTCATATAGGTGCACTTGCCTAGGTCTAGCAGAGCCTTAAGAGTAGAGGGTCAACCATACTGGTTGGCCTTGTTAGTTGACCAATAACATAGTGAGAGTTTGGCAACTTCTCATGGTTCATTCAAACCAACATTTTTGAGACCCAACAAATTGGCGACTCTACTAGGGAAAACTATAGAGAAATATGGTAGTAGACAACTTTTCCATATAAATTCACTGAAAGAAAACCATAATTAAAATTTGAAAACATCAAATCCGCTAGGTAAAATAACCACAAAATCTTTTCTCACTTTTAGAAAAAGTGGGTGGCGACTGTGAATGAACAAAAGCATTGAGACTGATACAATAAGATACAAATCAGAAAGGAAACGACCTAGAGTTTAGACCATCACAGTTTCTCACAACATGAAAGGAAGGAGATCTTTGTACAAGGAGGGAGATGGTCCTAATGACAAGGGTAAATGAACTTATAAAAGTGATCAAAGAAAGAAGGTATTCAATGACCTAGATCCAGCCACAAAAAATAGAATATAAAAACCACCTATGGAAACACACAATTCATATGAGGCATTAACAATTGAGAATAGCCCATCTAAAGAGCTTCATAGCCCTGAAGAGAAGAGAAATCCTTTCCATCGAATAAACCATGATAAAGATGAAGAGTTCATGGCTGAATTTGAAGCTGAGAAAAGGAGACAATTTGAATTTGATTAGAGAGCTACACTTTTTGAGGAAGGACTTGAATATGAGGTAGCATCTAAAGAAAACCATGAACTCATGACACAAAATGAAGAAGATACACAGTGGGAGAAAATGAGGCGACATGTAGAAAAACTAAGGGTAGAATATGAGCAACAACTTCAAGCAATGGAGGAATTAAGAAAGATGAAATTATACAAAGCTCAAATCAAAACATCAGTGGTTGATTCACCCAAATATACACCCCCTCATAAAAACAACAATAAGAAGCCATCAAAATCCCCTCAAGCCCACCGAAATCAGCTTAGAAATCAATATAGAAACACAAATGCTCCACCACAACACCGAAATATTCAACCACCTCCTCATTAGTAGTATGTACCCCCACAAGGTCCACAATATATGGCAAATAATAACCCACTCTACTAGCATCAACATTTCCAAAATCCCCCGCCACAATGCACAACCATGATTAGACAATTTGATCTTGTTGGATTTCAGATCTACCCTTACCCGCTAGACAACAATTGGAGGAACTTAGTCCCTAAATTCATAGGAAGTAATGCAGTTACAACTGAGGAAAATCTGATAAATTTTAAAATAGTCATTTAGGACTTGGACATGTAGTATGAGGATGCACAAATGAGACTATTTATGATGTCACTAATTGAGGATGCGAGAGACTGGTTTAATAGTCTACCAACTATATCCATTTATTCCATTTAGGTATTCCATGAACAATTTCTTCAATAATATGGGAATCAATGTGCATCATATTTTTCCTTGCATGAGTTAGTAACTATCCAAAAGCATCAGAATGAGTCAACCTTTGATTTTAACCAAAGGTTTGTTAAATTACACAATAAAATACCCCAGACATCCAAGTTGGTTGATCCTATTGCATTGAGTATCTATTTGAAAGCCTTTGACCCGAAGACATGATATGAATTTAGAAACAGAGTTCCTAGGAATCTAACTGAGGCCCAAAAGATAGCCTTAACTATTGAAAATAATAGGAAATTTGCAGGGATATTCTAAAAGGGAAAACCCTAGGGTTCCCCAATATGCTCCCCCAAATAGACAACAAAACACATATAGGAATGAAAGACCAAGGCTGCATGACATGCCTTATAATACCAATTGGAAGGATGGGAATCCGGTAAGTGATAGGCCAAGAAATAAAGAAACACTAGATCTATTAAAAAGGAAAGGGACATATATGGTATATAAGAGTCCTTGGTGCTTAGTCTATTATGCACCACATTCCCTAGAACATTGTGTAATAGCTCAGTCAATACCAGAAGAAGACACACTGGAAGATGTTGGTGGTGAAGACCAGAATGTCTATTTAACTTCCCACACTCTTAACTCTTTGGAGCAGGAATATGCATCTTCAGAGGAGGAAGGATATGTGTATAATGTCGATCACCAAAAATATAATATTCACATGCCAGAGTAGCATGTTTTTTTTTATCATGAAGAAAATGATAATGAGCAAGATCCCCCTGTTGCATCAAGTTAGACTAATAGATTCAATATAGGAAGACCAAGTGAAGAAGAGATTAAAATATTGACAATTGCAGCAGTGGAGGAAGCTAGAAACAAATATCATTTGAGAAATAGAACGGAATAGAGATGAGGGTGTCCCAAGGGGGATATTTATAAAAATAAAAAAGTATCAGATGAGACATCAAAAGGGACTGGTGATAAACAACCAGACAAAAGAGAACAAAAGGGATCTCCTAAGGAGGAAAGTAAAAAAATTCCCATTGAGAAGCAAAAGCTAGATCAAACATCCAAAATGGAAAAAGAAGAGAACCAAGGACAATTCTTTGAACCTAAAAAGGTAATCAGAACTAAAGGTACATCCTTTGATTTTATACAAGCTTTATCTCAATTGAAGATGTTTATCCCATTAATTGAAATGAAGAAAATCAAGAAATATAGGGAAGGTGCCATACAATTAATTTCTAATGGAAATCAAAATATAAGCCCTAAAAAAAAAAGAAGTTTCTGAAATCAATAATAAAAGGAAGGAGGTAAAAATCCCAGAGGCCTACCTAATGAACACACTGTAGATTGACCCATTGTTCACTACTTTACTCATAAGCAGCAAAGTAGTAAGAAATTCCATGATAGACTTAGGTGCTTCCATGAGTATCATGCCAGTAGGGGTGATGAAGTAGCTCAGTCTGTGGATAGATGTGTGTTGATGGTGTTTCCTGCACAACAACAACTCAAACGGAATATAATATCCTATCTCTCTTGAAGGATAAATCTCTATGGAAAAGAGATAACCCCAAGGTCTCTAATATCAGGTCTTTGACAATGCAATGAAACAACTCAGAGATAATGTGAAAATGTTGGTAATCACAAAGGGACCTTACTACGAGCAGAGCTGGATGCCCAACTTATCAGATATAAACAATAGAGTGATACTCTCAAACTTGATACAAATCAAATGATAAAGAAATAGCAAAAGATAAAAGGTTTCCAAAGATAATATTAAAACTAATTTAACACTAATAACACTAAAATTGAAAATTCTAAAGGATGAGATGCTCAAAATGGACCAATCTCTCATAAGCTATCTTCTGCTTAACCCAAACAAATCTGCAACTCCACAGAAATAGTGCAATCTTCTAAGGTATTGAAAGATTTTCAAATCATGAACATTCACTTAGTCAACCTTACAGCAATTGAGATGAATAAATTTCACAATTGAACTAAGCACAAATATAAGCCCAGGCTAACTTTGCAAAGTAGCTAGCAATCAACTAACTACAAAAAGTATGGACTAGAGATTGCTACAAACATTCCAAACATGAAACCCTAAGCATCATCAAATCATTTAACTATAACTATAAGCAATTTAAAAGATAGAATAAACAGAACCATGCCAGATGAGATTCCAGAAGATGGATAGCAAACACAATATCCTCCTTATATTAAATCATCCAAAAAAATAGCACCAATTCTAGTTTCTTTGTTATAATATTTGCTTGAAAATAAAATCCTAACTTGCTCTTACTTGTCCTTACACTTCTATTTCTTAGTCTCCTATCTATATTTTCTCTACCTATATTTTCAAATGAGGCAACATGCCCATTTTTATAGAGAATCAACAAGATAGGTCAGCCCAACTTATAATTTCATAATAAAACATAACCTACAAGAGGTCAGCCCCAAAGACTAAATTCAAATATATGAAATGTGCCATAGCACCAATTTCATCCTAAACCACCAAGACACCCAAGAAGGTCGGCCCCGATACACGTAAATTAAATGGGAAGCACAAATATCCATGTAACTCTATATATTCAATCCCCATCCTTATCCTTAGCTTTATCCTCTTCTCCATGTACGACTAGTATAACCCTATCTAGCTCAACAAAAGGTGGCACAGGAAAAACCCTAACCTTTCTCTCAAGAGTCTTAACATCTTCTCTTACTTGTCAAACTATACCATCCCAATCAGCCTTGTTGGTCAAATATCTGTCAATGACAACAATGTAAGTTGTAGCATCATCCAACTAATGTTCAGTAACTAGTCCTTCACTGACTGGAGAATATACATCTCTCCACCATTCTCTAAGTTGCTCCAAACTGAGATGCTTCGAAGCAAAACTTTTCCTTCCAGTCATGACTTCAAAGAATGAAATGCATTTCCCATGAACATCAGTTAGAGCATCCTCAATTAGCTTTGCCTGATTATGGATCTTCTTCAAGGCCCTCTGCCTCATTTGCAGAATTTCGAACCACTCCCAAGGTTCAGAAATCCTAAGGAAAGGAAGAATCCTGCACTTAACTAGTCTATCCATAGTGAACCCCATGATAGTTGTAACCTTTTGCAACAAGAGGTCAGTATCCACATTATCTTGTGCCAATGTAGTCTTTAACTAATCAATCAACCTCATTGCATCTCCCCCAGTGGATAATATGCCCTTAATGGCTTCATCTCCTTTATCTTGAACACCTTTCAACTAGGTAGCCATAGCATGTGAAGTAGTTTTCATCTTCTCCAACTTAGAAATTATCTCCTAGGGAATGAATCCTACAGCAGAAGAGGAGGAGCCAATGGCTTGCAAGGGTTTCATTAAATCCTACAAGTATTTTCTCAAAGTTTCATCCTCCTTTTCTAGTTCATGTCTAGTTTGCACCACCCTCTTTAATATCCCCAGAATAACTACACTGGAACCCTCATACTCCTCAATATCTTGTTCCACAGTAGCGTGTCCCAAATCAACAGTTTTCACATCATAATCCTGAGCAGTTATATTATCCCTTTCTTTATTTGGAGCAAGGGTAGCAATATGGGCCACTCGATTGCCTAATCTATCTCTTTCAATTTGAGAGATAACCCTTGCTTTCTTTTTACCCCTTTTCTTCTCTACATTCACCATGAGGGCACCCCAATTAGCAGGAGCATCCTCAACAATTACCATTTTACTCCTCAGTTCCTTTTCAAGCCAATCAGGAACCGTGAACTCGGTGGGCACAGTGCTCTGCTTACCTTGCTCCTTTTCTTGCTGATCAGCAGTAACATCTCCTTCAACATTTGGACTTTTGGAAACATCCACTGTTGGGTCCTCCTCTTTCCATACCTGTTCTTCTACAACAACCTTTATTGGTGAGGGAGCCCTAACTGATATCTCTTCTTCCTTTTGGGGAGACTTATCCATTTGTTCATTTGCAGGAGAATCCGCATGTGCCACCAAGGGAGATTGAATCACCTTGTCTATCTCTTCCTCTGCATTGAAGAGGTCTCCCTCTTGAAACTCTTCTCCATCCAGCTCGTTAGGATCTTCATCTTATTTTTTCTCTCCCCTTACACTACTAGTATATTGGGGAATGGAGGAGCTCACTTGCTCAACAATAGGGACACTTACTGAAACATCCTCCTTGGCAACGGTATCTCTTGGCGAAGGAGTCCTGGATCTCCTCATATAAACTTGTGTCTTTTCCCTGGAGCTTTCCACTTCTACCATTGGTGGCTCAACCTTCTTGTCAACCTTAGGAGCCTCCTCCAACTTGTGTGATGTCCTTGTAGTTCTTCTCTTTTTCATCAATGTATGGACACTCTCCACCTCTTCCTCCTTTTCCTGATTCTTTACAACTTATTTTCTAGAGGCATGTTTCCTCTTCTTGGCAATAGGGTTTCTCTGCTTTCCCAACTCTGCAACTTTCTCAGCTTGAACATTCCTTACCTAAATTTTAAAAGGAGAGGCCACCTTCTCCTTGCCCTTTTGTTCTTGTTCAACAAAAGCTTTAGAAGCAGAATGAGACTCTAAGTCTCCCATCAGGTCATAGGTACATGGAACACCTTCGCTCTCGAGCCCTAGCATCTTGTGTTTCAACAACATCTTAGTGAATCTAATTATTGGGGCCATGACCTGATCCAAGCCAGTCTTCTCTTCTTCCAACTAGTTAACCCTTCATTGCTTCGTAGACATGGCCTTGAATCACATTTCCATCCTCCTTAATTTGATTTGGGATGACCCTCACATTATACAGCCTCACCAAGTCTACTGGTAGTCTAGAAAAATTCTTTTCCCTTACCTCAAACTCATCGGAAAGGTTCACCCAATAATCCTCAATATAAGGCTTATGGCCATAATCCCTATTGGCCTTCTTTTGAGCTTCACTAATTATATCAAATTTTGTTCTCTGGGTGTGGAAGGAAAGGCCAAAAGTACTCATCTCTTCCTCTATAGCATGGGAAGACTGAATGGAGGCAAAAACTTCACCTACTCCAACCTTTAGAGGGAAATCATTCCCAAAAGAAGTCTTATGCATCTCTCCTTTTACAATATTGTCAAAATCATAGATTTTCCTAACAACTTCTAACAAAATGATGTGATCTATTGGATACCTTGGCAATCTGTAGGGAGCCTTCTGAAAACCATCAATTCTAGTGTAAGAAAAGGTGGGGAGCTTGATAAACCATGCTCCATATCTTCCCACCAATTCCTTTGCCTTGTCAAAGATTCTCACATGCTCTGCACCTTGCAGCAATCTAGTGATATACATAGTGAAGGCATCATTTGATCTCCTGTAACTCCCACCAGTTAACTACAACTATGGGTACACCTCATAAATAGGATCCTTCCCAAAGACACCTCTAGTGCTCAACCCCTTATATGGATGAAGTCTTGCCAATGAATACACTAGATAGGAAGTCATAGTAAAATTCTTGGTTTGCAAGAGATTGCATAACTACTCATGGATTGCAGCACTGATAGCACCTACCCAATGATAATCAAATCCTTTCTCCATTCTAGCAATTACATGGATCATCTAGGTCTCAAAGACCCCTACACTTTTCAATCCTATCAACTTGCTGAGAAGGGTGATAGCATTATAATATTCTCTCTTCAACTTAAGCTTGAATAGTTGCTTAGGAAACTTAGAGAAATGAGATTTAGGCTTCTCCAACCAAGAGTTAATCACCTATTCGGACTTAACCATGTCTTCATCATAATATTTCTTAGCCCCATCCTTGTCAAAGCCTATCACATGGGATCTCTCAGGCATGTCAAAGGTTGCAGCAATGGAGACTGGACTAAATCCTGCAAGAATCCTACCTTGAGGGCCAATAATCCTCTATGTACCCTATCATAATTCTTGGCACATTCTAGCACCAACTCATAATGTTGTACTATAGGAGGGAAACCTGTCACATGAGCTAATCCAGATCGTACCATCCCTACTACCAACAAAGGAGGATTCAGTGCTATCATCTCTTCCTTGAAATCTTGATAATCCCACATGCCAACATTCGTATCCATTATCTCTGACCAAATTGAGGTCAACTTGCTGTCGGGAATTCTACTCTTCATATCTAGCTTAACCTTCTCTACATCTGAAATAGCAAAAGCCTCTACACCAAGGTTAGTTACCTTTCCCTTGCCTCGACTAGCAACATTTTGTCCTAATCCTGCCTGTAAACACATAAAGATACCATAGGATTAGATTCATCAAAAGAAAATAAGTGCAAAAGGCCATTATCTCAAAGTTTGGGATTCAACCCCCCTCGCAGATTGTGCACTCGGCCAAAATATCTCTTAAATCCCCAAAATATCTCTTAAATCATCAACTCGGCCAAGGAAAAGCATTAAGAATACTTAGCATAAGTTCGTTAAGTTAATCAAATGTTTTACCAAGAAACCCACAATCTGCAAATATCAAATTCAATCATTTCCTCGAAACACCCGAAAGAATCTGCCAGAGACAGATTTTGGCAAGATTAGCAACACTAAAACAAACTCAGGGAAAATGAAGGGGCACAGAATATCGGTAGAATTGGGATGGAATGGATTTTGGTGAAACCAAAGGTATGACAATATCTAAGCTTGAAATCGAAAAAGTGACTCGTCCACGGACTTCGAGAGAATCCAGATGGAAGGGATTTTGGCGAAACCAAAGAAAATCCAGATTAAAGCGGTAAATGAAGGAGAGATAAGAAATTCAGGGATATCCAGGGAAAGTGAAATTCCGTGAAGACCTCGAAAACCCGAACCTATCTACATCCTCGGTACTCTATCATATCAATTCAAATCATTCCGGATCCAAGCCAAAAATATGAAACCAACCCAACCTAGGACCTTAATGAATAAATTGTGAACTAATGACCCACTTCTTAGCAATTTCAAAGACAAATAGCCATGCCCTAGGTTGGGAACCCTAAATGTCTACCATGAAAGCATAGACGATTCAATGATTCACCAAAATAGAAAACTGAAAGTCACAGCGAACCAAATCCCAAACAGGAACCAACACCAAACCAAGCATAACATTTGATCAATTAAAAACTAATTGGCACAATAGATTAAAACCTCCCAAAATCCACAATGATGATGTGCACCCAGAAAGACTAGAAAACTACGAATGACTCTTCAAGAAAAACGGTGAGAAGCAAAATTGAAACCAATAGAGAATAGAATGCATACAACTACCATGGAAGTGCAAGGGTTGTGATGAAGGAAATTAATAAATAACCACTTGATGTAGACTAGATACCACCCACGCACTCCAAAAGCAAACGCACAGCCCAAATAACCCCGAGGATCAAAATATCTAGCAAAACACCAAAAACTTCAGTCACACAAGTTCAAACGATAGAAAATGCACAAGTCAAAATGATCAATTACTTCTCAAAACATCAATATATCAAAGCCTTTTTCCCTCGTACAAACATCATTAATGCATTCGACAAGATAGCCACAATCACAAAGAATTTCGGGGATTTGACTCTGGGAAGGGTTTCAGAGAAATTTGGAATGTGCAAATTTTCCCAAAGACAGTGTAAAAGGTCCATTTTGGACAATCAGAGGAAATCAGGAGAATTCGGCTCAAGCGAATTTTCTCGAAAATGCTGAAAAAACTGAGATAAAGCTAAAACTTTAGATTTTCAAGATAGCTCAAAAGGATGCCACTTCAATTGGAAAAATAGGACATTTAAAGTAGAAACTCAAGCAAGAAACACCCTCAGAAAGGGGGACCAAAACACCAAAAAGCAAAAAAAGAGAGGGTCCCCACATTCAGTGGGGCGTGTGTGCAAAAACTACACAACAAATGGTGACTCCACTGGGGAAATACTCTAGAGTATTTCAAAGATAAACTACAATCAAGGACCTAGAATCTCTGGTTTCGATCTTTATATCAAGAACCTTGAGAACAAAGTTTTAGAAATCACAAGTAAGAAGACCTTTTCCTATACCAGGATCCAAGTGTGTGTATTATGTATTCATTTCCATCTTGTAAGTGCAATGGGGGCAAGAGTAAACCAAACCAAGCTACATAAGAATTCAAACTTCAAAAGCAACCTGTATAGAGCCTCACTGCCAGTCAAGCGTCCATAGCCCTAGTGAGGTTATCACTATGACCCTCCCAAGCATAGCTCTACTGCCAGCCAGGCATCCATAGCCCTGGTAGAGATACTAGGATATTCCTGATAAGGTGAAACTATTTCAAATTTTCAACATGTCTTAGTTTCTTTTCTTCTCTTTTTGTGGATTTTCCTGTCACCTTTGTAAGTAATGAAACTCATGCTCAGGGATGAGGAACATAGTGGCACTGAAGTAGAATATAATATTTTTCACTAGGCCAAAGTACTCAGGAACCCAATGCAACCCCAAAAAATTAATTTAGTGTGAGAGTGTGAGACCCAAATATATTCCAGAGCATATCGAAAACAAGTGACTCTATTTCCAAGTACAAAGAACCTTAGATAAAAGAAAAAAAACACCATTTGATTCTGAAAAACTGATTAGAGTTTATAAAAGAAATCCTCAGAACAAAACCAAAAAGAGTAGCCCCAGTGCATAGGCAAAACAACCCCAAAGAAATTAGGAACCCAAAAGACAAAACAAAGCAAAAAGAAAAACACACCGAAGCAAACCTAATCACCAAAGCAAAGCAGAAACAAAGCAAACAAAAGAAAATCTACTCTAAATATATATAGGATGAACTACAAGCAGTTCAAGGTTGGAAATAATGCTTTAGATACTGTCCATTAACAAGCAGCGGGATATCCTCACCAGTGAGGGTTTTCAAACGAAAAGCATTGTCTCCCAAAATTTTTGAAATTTGGTAAGGGCCAAACCAAAGTTTATCAGATTTACTGTGTTCTCCCTTATGATCATGGGCTTTATCCCAATAAAGAACTAAGTTAGAAATCCTAAAGGCCTTTACCTTAGCTCTCCTATCAAACCACCTTTTTACTACACCCTGATGTTTAGCAAAGTTTTCTAGGGCTTCATCTCTTTGCTCTTCCAAATGCAATAGTTTAGCCAAACAGGCTTCACGTTTATCCTCTCTGCTAGAGTATTTGTTAATGAACTATAGGGTAGAGATTTTCAACTGTATGGGAAATACTGGTTCCAAACCATACAACAAGTTATAAGGGGAGGTTCCTATGGATGCTTTCTATCTAGTACGGTCAGCCCAGAGAGCAAATCGAAGCTGGGTGTGCCAATCCTTAGGATTTTATTCTAATAGCCTTCGGATTACTGTCAAAAGGTTCTTGTTGGAGGACTCAGCCAAACCATTACCCTATGGGTAATAATTGGATGAAAAATTAATTACAATTCCATGATCATATGCCCAATTAGAAAATTTCAATGATGCAAATGCAGGACCATTATCAGAAACCAAAGATAGTGGGCAACCAAAATGATTAATAATCCCTAATTCAAGAAAATCAATTACCACATCAGATGTACATTGTTTGCAAGCAATAGCCTTAGTCCACCTAGTAAAATAATCAGTTATGGTAAGAATATACCTGTGGCCCACGGAAGATGAAGGATTAATTGGACCTATGAAGTCCATGCCCCACTAGGCAAATAGTTTTACCTCTATGACTAGTTGGAGTGGAAGAGCTGTGTGTTTTTCCTTACTTGTTGTAGTCTGACATATGTGACACATTCGTACATGTTGGTGTACATCCTTGAATAAGGTAGGCCAGTAATAGCCTACCCTCAAAATTTGATGTGCAGAGGATGATGCAGAACCATGGCTAGTGCCATATTTCTCATGAAATTCAATCATTACCCTTGCAGTTTCGTCTTTCCCCAAACACCTCAAGTAAACACCCCCATGGTTTCTTTTATATAATATAGCTCCTTTCATCATAAAAATCCCACTTTTCAAGCATAGGGCTCATCTCTGGACCGTATTAAGGTGATTAGGGCATTGCTGATACAGCAAATAGAACGTAATTTCATCATACCAGTCCCCTGGAGAAACCTCTTGAAGATAATACTGTTGAGCTATCAGGTTTGGACCAGTCTCAACCATCATCTTTGTGAGTCCTTGTCCTCTCACCAATTTCATGGGATGGATTTCCATATCATATTCCTGTAGCATTGTCACCCACTTAGCCCTTCGTTCACCTAACTCATTCTGCATCAACAACAACTATACTACAGGATTGGACACTATGGCAAAAACTTTATTCCTCAAAATATAATGTCTGAACTTCTTTACTGCTCAGACCAAAACATAGGCTTGTTTGTGATATTTCAATTCCGCATCTTTCAAAGGTGCGCTCATGAAGGCTATAGGGTGCTCATCCCCTTGATCAAACTTTTGAGTTAACATTGCAACATAAGAATGATCAAAAGCAAATGAATATATATAAAAAGGCTTGGAGTAATCCAGACTCACTAACACAGGAGCTTCAGCAATGGCCCTTTTGATTTCTGCAAATGCCCTCTTAGCTTCCAAACTCCATTCTATCTTTGCATCTTGTTTCAACATAGCATTCAATGGTTTGACTATCTCTGCAAACCTGATGATAAATTTTCTAACAAAATTAATCTTACCAAAAGAGGACTTCATCTCTTTCTTACTTGTAGGAGGCCGGATCTTCAAGATAGCCTGAATTCTTTCAAGGTCAATAGCAATACCCTGTTTGGAGAGAATATGTCCTAATAACTTGCCTTCAGTGACTCCAAAAATCTCTTTCTCAGATTGAGTGAAACACCAAACTCTCTACATCTCTAAAATACCTAACCCAAGTTAGCTATATGATCACCTCATATCTTTGAAAAAATAGTCAAATCATCCATATAGATAATGATCCATTTGCCAATTATATCTTTAAAGGCAATGTCCATGGCTCTCTAGAATGTAGCTCCAACATTGATCAACCCAAATGGCATTCTTCTGTAAGTAAATGTTCCCCATTTGGTAGTAAAGGTAGTCTTGTGTCTATCCTCATATTGTACCATGACTTGGTTGTATCCAGAATACCCATCCAAAAAGGACATGATCTATGATCCATTGACAATTTGAAGCACTTCATCTAGTGAAGGGATATGATAATTATCCTTTTTTGATGCTCTGTTCAGATTCCTAAAATCAACACACAATCTAATTTCTCCATTCTTTTTCCTTACTAGAACCAAATTCTCCACCCAAGTGGAGTATCTTACTAGAAATATAATACATGCAGATAGCAATTTCTGCACCTCTTTCTGAATAATGGGTTCTAACAGAGCATTGATTGGCCTTTGCCTTTGTCGAAATGGCTTAACATCTGATCTTAGAGGGATAGTGTGTGTGATGATCGAAGTGTCATATGTTTTCAGATCTTCATAACTCCAAGCAATCACATCATGATATGCATGTAAGGTATCAATAATCCCTTTCCTTTCCGTGGGAGTACACACCTTGCCAATAAGAATGTTCTTCAAATCATCCGGTGTTCCCATATTATATGTTTCACACTGGCTGCTAATGGATTCTCTTTTAGTATGTTGTTCTTGATCTCTTATTTTACCCAAGTCAAAAATCCGCTCAAGTTGCACCATACCCCTAGGGATGGTATTAGTCTTTAGATTAATGATTCCTCCAAAATCAATTTATGCTTTCTGAGGCTCTATCTCATCGATGACTTGGGAAGCAAATACATCACATCTTGTAATAAAGTCAAGAATATGCTTGTCATCCTCAAATACTTGAAGGTTGGTAATGTTGTCAGGCACTGAAGGGATTGGGGTGAGCTCAACTGTAAATTTCTTCAATCCTGAAAGTGACAAGGGTTGTAAAGTGTTGGTGGCTTGAGCTAAAGAATCCACAACCTAATTTTTGTTTTGAGGGATCAATTGGATGTTGGATGTTGAAGGCATCAAACCCCTCAATGAGATCCCATACTCTATGTCTATAGTTAGTCATTCTTCTATCTCGGCATGAATATTGTTTCCTTACTTGTTTGACCACTAATTCAGAATCTCTGAATACTTGCAATATCTTGACTTTCTTTCTTGTTGCCATTAGCAAACCATGGATCAAGGCCTCATATTCAACAACATTATTAGTGCATTGAAACCGGAGTCTGTTAGCAGAAAAATAGTTATTTCCTTTGGGACTGATTAATTCAAATCCTACTCTAGCACCCTATTTAGACTTAGATCCATCAAACCTCAGTGTCCAACAACCATCAGGTTCCTTCGGCTTCAACTTACCTTGTTCTTCAAACCTAGTAGGTGGAACTAGATTAAGGCATTTTTGTATTTGTCTGACTGTAGTTTGACAAAAGTCACATTCCAACTCAGAATGGAGTGCATCATGTACTCTACACCAATTGGGAAGGAGTAGCTCCTCAAAAATCATACTTTGCTTCAAATACATTTGATCTTCCGTACATTTTTGGATGAACTCTTGAAAGTTATCCAAAAAACCAAGTTGTTTGTCCTCTTCCTCACTTATTTCATTTTCTAGTTTAATCAAAGTCTGAGGACTGCTACTCTCAAGAAGGTGTTCACTTAAAGAACCCTGGAACATAAAAAATTCTTCATCCTCCATTATTGATGCAGCCAACACATAATTTCCCATGCCAACTTCAGACACCAATACCTCATTTGAGATATTTTGGTATTCTATTATCACATATTTCATCCTAGGCTCTCTTTCAATTTTGATTTGATTTGGAACTCCTTTCCATGGTAACCACATATGGGAATGATCTATGGAGGTATATCCATTCAGAGCCTTAGTAAAATCCTTGCCTAAGATCAACCCATAAGTATTAGGGATGTCAGCAACTTGGATATTGATCACTTGTTGCACCCTAGGATCTAATGCAAGCTGTGTAGGAATCATATTCAATTCTCCAACCACACTCACCTCTGTTTTATCCAATTGAATAACCCTCTTTTGGGAGGCTATAGGACTGATACCCAATGCTTTGCAAATAGCAAAAGGCATAACATTTTTATAAGCTCCTGAATCTAGAAGACAATTATGAAAATTCTTTCCGTAGATACAGACAAAAATTAGGAAAGGAGGAGTTTCCAACTTACCTTGAAATAAGTTCAAATGAGTATTAGCTTGTGCAACCTGACCCTTGTCTTTATCTCCCCTCTTTTCCATAGATGGGATTTGACTTCTGGGTGTGTGAGAATTATAAGACCTGGTAGTAGCCTCACTTGTGGCTACCCCTTGTGATGTTGTATTTGAACCAAATGATCCCAAAACTGCATTTCTAATAACAAGAACTCTTAACAATTCAAAAGCAGAAAGGCTCACCTTTATTTTCTTGAATTCCTCAGTCACATATTCTCCCAATTGTTCCACATTCAGGTCAGCATGAGATTCTTTGTAGCTATTAGCCTGTTTACCTCTGGATACTTCAACATCATTTCCTTTTGACAAGTACTAGGTTGGTACATGAGGATATGATGGATTGTTACTAGCTTGTGGGTCTGGTGGAGTATTAAAATTATTAGGAGGAGTGGAAGTAGTGAAAGGACCTCCAGCTTGGGGACCCCTATTGGGTCTATTTCTTAAATCATACTTTCTTGCTGGTTGTTGAAACATCTAAACTTCCTCAATACAAACTTCCTCCTCATCCAAAGGGCCATTGTCATTTTCATTGTCCTCACTGAACAATTGAAATCTCATCTTCATTTAACACCTGCTTAGCCTCATCCCTGGAATTATTGGATACTTCTTCTAGTTTATTTTCCTCACCTTTTGGGAATGGAGAATGATTAAGTACCAGTATTGGAGAATCATAGGGATTTGAAGGCACAACTTCCTAACCAGTGGCATTATTTTCTACTTCATACTGAAAGATAGAAGCTGCAATCTGGAATTCAACACAGTCTAACTCAGAGTGTTGGCTTGTTTTATGGAGTCTGCACCATCTAGACAAAGCTGCTTCTGCCAAGTACACACCATTTGGAGGCTTCTCTTGAGTGGAGGGCTGATCCAAGGGAGTAGGAATCCCCCCATTGTTAGGTCCAGTATTCCAAGTTCTATTCTACCTAGGTTGTTGTCCCCTATCAAATCCTTATCCACCTTGTTGGTTCCTATCAAAATTCTGACCAGAGCCTTGTCTTCTATCAAAATTTTGACCAAAACCCTGCCCTCTGTCATAATTTTGATTCCTATCAAAGTATTGGCCTCTTTCAAAAATTTTGTTTTCCCTGCCATAACTGGACTGTATATTTCTCTGGGTAGCTTGAAGCTGACTATTCTAATTTCTCAAATAAGTCACCTCCGTATTCAACCTCTTCACTTGTTCAAACAATTTATCCAACCTCTCCTTATCCAAATTGCTAGATGGTGCTTGATTACCTCCCAAAGGATGTCCAGGTACATTTCCAAAACCAACAGCCTAATTCAAGACTTTTGAATTCTGCAAATATGGAGGGAAACACACTTGTTGCTGTTGTAAGGGTTGATTGGCTCTTTATTAAGGATAAGAGGTTGTAGGTTGAGCTTGATTCATAGGTGGGCCTAGATGAGGAACCAGAAGTAGCGATGGCACAGGATTCATTATTGGGGCATGACTAGTCAAGGCCTGATTAAGGGCTTCGATTTGTCTAGGGTGAGCAACAAGTCCCAAAGATGTCAGAGGTCCTAATAGGTGCTGCCTTAAGTCTGTATTGACTTTCACTGCCTCCGCATATGCAGTGAGAAAAGTATTTGGAGGATTAGTCCTTTGTTTTAGGAAGGTAGTAGTGAGGCTATCCAGGGCTTCAAGGTATATTTCTAAAGCAGTATCTTCATGTCCAGCATAAGGTGTCTGGAGTCTAGTATAGGCTCGATGGAACCTATCATTGAATGATCCTATGGTCTCATTAATCTCTCTTTTTACCCCAGTAAAATGTAAGTATAGCTCATTAGCATTGATGGGAATTTTGAATTTTTGCAAGAATGCAGCTTCCAACTTAGTCCAATTACGGATGGAAGTAGCAAGCAAGTGATTATACCAATAAAAGGCTTATTCTCCTAGAGAATAAGGGAATAACCTACATGCAACATCCTCATGATTAATCCCTCTATCTCTCAGACAAGTCTGAAAAATCTGAATATGTTCTTTTGTTCTATTGGGATCATGAGTATGAAACTTAGAACATAAATGCTCAGGATTTTTGGGCATAACATTGTAATTATTGAAGGTCAATGGGGATGGATTAGTAGTGAGAAAAGCCATTGGCAAAGGTAAGGGTGGTAATGGTTGATTTATAACAAGTTGTGGAATGGGAATCCCCTCAGAATCAGATGAAGATGAAGATGATGGAGATGATGGGTGTGGATGAATTGATGATGATTCTTCCCTTCTTCTGGTCCTTCTTGACCTAGTAGGGACTTGTAATTCTTGGAATTATTCCTCTCCTAGAGTGGATCTAGTTCTTCTTCTAAGTCTCTCAGGAGAGATGGCATTTAAGAAACGCTCCAACTTGCTTATTCAAAGCCCTCCTTCTAGCACCAATCTGTTGATGGTGTTTCCTGCACAGCAACAACTCAGATAGAATATAATATCCTATCTCTCTTAAAGGATAAATTTCAATGGAAAAGAGATAACCCCAAGGTCTCTAATATCAGGTCTTTGACAATGCAATGAAACAACTCAGAGATAATGTGAAAATGTTGGTAATCACAAAGGGACCTTACTACGAGCAGAGTTGGATGCCCAACTTATTAGATATAAACAATAAAGTGATACTCTCAAACTTGATACAAATCAGATGATAAAGAAATAACAAAAGATAAAAGGTTTTCATAGATAATCTTAATACTAATTTAACACTAATAACACTAAGATTGAAAATGCCAAAGGATGAGATGCTCAAAATGGACCAATGTCTCATAAACTATCTTCTGCTTAACCTAGATAAATCTGTAACTCCATAAAAATAGTACAATCTTCTAAGGTATTGAAAGATTTTCAAATCATGAACATTCACTCAGTCAACCTTACAACAATTGAGATGAATAACTTTCACAATTGAACTAAGCACAAATATAAGACCAGGCTAACTTTGCAAAGCAGCTAGCAATCAGCTAACTACAAAAAGTATGGACTAGAGATTGCTACAAACATTCCAAACATGAAACCCTAAGCATCAACAAATAATTTAACTATAACTATAAGAAATTTAAAAGATAGAATAACAAGAACCATGCCAAATGAGATTCCAAAAGATGGATACCAAACACAATATCCTCCTTATATTAAATCATCCAAAAAAATAGCGATAATTCCAGTTTCTCTGTTACAATATTCGCTTGAAAATAAAACTCTAACTTGCTCTTACTTGTCCTTACACTTCTATTTCTTAGTCTCCTATCTATATTTTCTCTACCTATATTTTCAAATGAGGCAACATGCCCATTTTTATAGAGAATCAACAAGATAGGTCGGCCCAACTTATAATTTCATAATAAAAAATAACCTACAAGAGGTCGGCCCCAAAGACTAAATTCGAATATATGAAATGTGCCATAGCACCAATTTCATCCTAAACTGCCAAGACACCCAAGAAGGTCGGCTCCAATACATGTGAATTAAATGGGAAGCAAAAATATCCATGTAACTCTATATATTCAATCCCCATCGTTATCCTTAGCTTTATCCTCTTCTCCATGTATGGCCAGCAGAACCCTATCCAACTCAGCAAGAGGTGGCACAAGCAAAACCCTGACCTTTCTCTCAAGAGTTTTAACATCTTCTCTTACTTGTTGAACTATACCATCGCAATCAGCCTTGTTGGTCAAATATCTGTCAATGACAGCAATGTAAGTTGCAGCATCATCAAATTGATGTTCAGTAACTGGTCCTTCACTGATTGGAGAATATACATCTCTCCACCATTCTTTAAGTTGCTCCAAACTGAGATGCTTCGAAGAAAACCTTTTCCTTCCAGTCATGACTTCAAAGAATGAAATGCATTTCCCATGAACATTAGTTAGAGCATCCTCAATTAGCTCTGCCTACTTATGGATCTTCTTCAAGGCCCTTTGCCTCATTTGTAGAATTTTGAACCACTCCCAAGGTTCATAAACCCTAGGGAAAGGAAGAATCCTACACTTAACTAGTCTATCCTCAGTGAACCCCATGATAGTTGTAACCTTCTGCAACAAGAGGTCAGTATCCACATTATCTTGCACCAATGCAGTCTTTAACTGATTAGTCAACCTCATTGCATCTCCCCCCATGGATAATATTCCCTTAATGGCTTCATCTCCTTTATCTTGAACACCTTTCAACTATTTAGCCGCAGCATGTGAAGTAGTTTTCATCCTCTCCAACTAAGAAATTATCTCCTGAGTAATGAATCCTACAGCAAAAGAGGAGGAGCCAATGGCTTGCAAGGGTTTCATTAAATCCTGCAAGTATTTTCTCAAAGTTTCATTCTCCTTTTCTAGTTCATGTCTAGTCTGCACCGCCCTCTTTAATCTCCCCACAATAACTACAATGGAACCCTCATACTCCTCAATATCTTGTTCCACAGTAGCACATCCCAAATCAACACTTTGCACATCATAATCCTGAGTAGTTATACTATGCCTTTCTTTATTTGGAGCAGGGGTAGCAATATGGGCCACCCGATTGCCTGATCTATCTCTTTCAATCTGAGAGATAACCCTTTCTTTCTTTTTACCCCTCTGCTTCTCTACATTCACCATGAGGGCACCCCAATTAGGAGGATCATCCTCAACAATTACCATTTTACTCCTCAGTTCCTTTTCAAGCCAATCAGGAACAGTGAACTCAGTCGGCATAGTGCTCTGCTTACCTTGCTCCTTCTCTTGCTGATCATCAGTAACATCTCCTTCAACATTTGGACTTTTGGGAACATCCACTGTTGGGTCCTCCTCTTGCCATACCTATTCTTCTAAAACAACCATTATTGGTGAGGGAGCCCTAACCGATATCTCTTCTTCCTTTTGGGGAGACTTATCCATTTTTTCCTTTGCAGGAGAATCTGCATGTGCCACCAAGCGAGATTGAATCATCTTGTCTATCTCTACCTCTGCATTGAAGAGGTCTCCCTCTTGAAACTCTTCTCCATCCAACTCCATAGGATCTTCATCTTGTGTTTTCTCTCCCCTTACACTACCAGCATCTTAGGGAATGGAGGAGCCCACCTACTCAACAATAGGGACACTTACCAAAACATCCTGCTTGGCTATGATATCTCTTGGGGAAGAAGTCCTCGATCTCCTCATATAAACTTGTGTGTTTTCCCTGGAGATTTCCACTTCTACCATTGGTGGCTCAACCTTCTTGTCAACCTTAGGAGCCTCCTCCAACTTGTGTGATGTCCTTTTAGTTCTTCTCTTTTTAATCAATGCATGGACACTCTCCACCTCTTCCTCATTTTCCTGATTCTTTTCAACTTATTTTTTAGAGGCATGTTTCCTCTTCTTGGCAACATGCTTTCTCTGCTTTCCCAACTCTACAGCTTTCTCAGCCTAAACATCCCTTACCTGAATTCTAAAAGGAGAGGCCACCTTCTCCTTGCCCTTTTCATCCAGTTCAATAGAAGCTTTAGAAGCATAATGAGACTCTACGTCTCCCATCAGGCCATAGGTGCATGGAACACCTTCACTCTTGAGCTCTAGCATCTTGTGTTTCAACCGCATCTTAGTGAATCTAATTATTGGGGCCATGACCTGATCCAAGTTAGTCTTCTCTTCTTCCAACCAGTCAACTTCTCCAACTAGTTTACCCTTCACTACTTCATAGACATGGCCTTGAATCACATTTTCATCCTCCTTAATTTTATCTAGGATGGCCCTCACATTATATAGCCTTACCAAGTCTACTGGTAGTCTGGAAAACTTCTTTTCCCTTACCTCAAACTCATCGGCAAGGTTCACCCAATAATCCTCAATATGAGGCTTATGGCCATAATCCCTGTTGGTCTTCTTTTGAGCTTCACTAGTTATATCAAATTTTGTTCTCTGGGTGTGGAAGGAAAGGCCAAAAGTACTCATTTCTTCCTCTCTAGCATGGGTGGACTAAATGGAGGCACAAACTTCACCTACTCCAACCTTTAGAGGGAAATCATTCCCAAAAGAAGTCTTATGCATCTCTCCTTTTACAATATTGTGAAAATCATAGATTTGCCTAACAACTTCTAACAAAATGATGTGATCTGTGGGATACCTTGGCAATCTGTAGGGAGCCTTCTGAAAACCATCAATTCTGATGTAAGAAAAGGTGGGGAACTGGATAAACCATGCTCCATATCTTCCCACCAATTCCTTTGCCTTGTCGGAGATTCTCACATGCTCTACACCTTGCAGCAATCTAGTGATATACATAGTGAAGGCATCATTTGATCTCCTGTAACTCCCACCAGTTAACTGCATCTATGGGTACACCTCATAAATAGGATCCTACCCAAAGACACCTCTAGTGCTCAACCCCTTATATGGATGAAGTCTTTCCAATGAATACACTAGATAGGAAGTCATAGTAAAAGTCTTGGTTTGCAAGACATTGCATAACTGCTCATGGATTGTAGCACTGATAGCACCTACCCAATGATAATCAAATCCCTACTCCATTGTAGCAATTACATGGAACATCTAGGTCTCAAAGACCCCTACACTTTTCAATCCTACCAACCTGCTGAAAAGGGTGATAGCATTATAATATTCTCTCTTGAACTTAAGCCTGAATAATTGCTTAGGCAACTTAGAGAAATGAGATTTAGGCTTCTCCAGCCAAGAGTTAATCACCTATTTTGACTTAACCATGTCTTCATCATAATATTTCTTAGCCCCATCCTTGTCAAAGCCTATCACATGGGATCTCTCAGGCATGTCAAAGGTTGCAGCAATGGAGACTGGACTGAATCCTGCAAAAATCCTACCTTGAGGGCCAATAATCCTCTATGTACCCCTATCATAATTCCTGGCATATTCTAGCACCAACTCATAACACTATACTGCAAGAGGGAAACCTACCACATGAGCTAATCCAGATCATACCATCCCTACTACCAACAGAGGAGGATTCAGTGCTATCATCTCTTCCTTGAACTCTTCATAATCCCACATGCCAATGTTCGTATCCATTATCCCTAACCAAATTGAGGTCAACTTGCTATCAGGAATTCTACTCTTCATATCTAGCTTAACCTTCTCTGCATCCAAAATAGCAAAAGCCTCTGCACCAAGGTTAGTTGCCTTTCCCTTGCCTCAACCAGCAACATTCTTTCTTGATCCTACCTACAAAGACATAAAGATACCATAGGATTAGATTCATCAAAATAAATAAGTGCAAAAGACCATTATCTCAAAGTTCGGGATTCAGCCCCCGTCGCGGATTCTGCATCGGGAAGGATTTTGGGAAAATCTAGGCCACGCAGATTCCAGTGAACCAAACAAACTGAATCCCCAAAATATCTCTTAAATCATGAAATTGGCCAAGGAAAATCATTAAGAATACTTGGCATAAGTTCATTAAGTTAATCAAATGTTTTACCAAGAAATCCACAATCCGCAATTATCAAATTCAATCATTTCCCCAAAACACCCAGAAGAATCCGCCAGAGACGGATTTTGGTGAGATTAGCAACACTACGACAGACTCGGGGAAAATGAAGGGGCATAGAATATCAGGAGAATCCGGATGGAATAGATTTTGGTGAAACCAAAGGTATGACAATATCTAAGCTTGAAATCGGAAAAATGACCCGACCACGGACTTTGGGAGAATTCAGATGGAATGGATTTTGGTGAAACCAAAGGAAATCTGGATTAAACTGGTAAACAAAGGAGAGATAGGAAATTTGGGGAAATCCGGGGAAAGCGGAATTCTACAAAGACCTCAAAAACTCGAACCTGTCTACATCCTCAGTACTCTATCATATCAATTCAAATCATTCTGGATCCAAGCCAAAAATCTGAAACCAACCCAACCTAGGACCTTAATGAATAAATTGTGAACTAATGAACTAGTTCTCAGCAATTTCAAAGACAAATGGCCATGCCCTAGGTTGGGAACCCTAAATGTCCACCATGAAAGCACAAATGATTCAGTGATTCACCAAAATGGAAAACTGAAAGTCACAGTGAACCAAAGCCCTAACAGGAATGAACACCAAACCAAGCATAACATTTGATCAATTAAAAACTAACTGGTGCAATAGATTAAAACCTTGCAAAATGCACAATGATGATGTGCACCCAAAAAGACCAGAAAACTACGAATGACTCTTCAAGCAAAATGGTGAGAAGCAAATTGAAACCAATAGAGAACAGAGTGCATACACATACCATGGAAGCACAAGGATTGTGATGAAGGAAATTAATAAATAACCACTTGATGTAGACTGGATACCACCCACACACTGCAAAAGCAAACGCGCAACCCAAATAACCTTGAAGATCAAAATATCCAACAAAACACCAAAAACTTCAGCTACACAAGTTCAAACAATAGCAAATGCACAACTCAAAATGATCAATTCCTTCTCAAAACATCAATATATCAAAGCCTCTTGCCATCATACAAATGTCATTAATGCATGTGACAAGACAACTGCAGCCACAAAGAATTTCGGGGATTCAACTCTGGGAAGGGTTTCAGAGAAATCTAGAACATGTGGATTTTCCCGAAGACAGTGTAAAAGGTCCATTTTGGACAATCAGAGGAAACCGGGAGAATCCGACCAAGGTGGATTTTCTCGAAAATGGTGAAAAACCCTAGATAAAGCTAAAACTTTAGATTTTCAACATAGCTCAAAAGGATGCCACTTCAATTGGAAAAATAGGACATTTAAAGCACAAACTGAAGTGAGCAACACCCTCAGAAAGAGGGACCGAAACACCAAAAAGCAAAAAAAGAGAGGGTCCCCACATTCATTGGGGTGTGTGTGCAAAAACTGCACAACAATGTGGAAGGAGGTAAATTCTACGCCATGGATAGCAGGCCTATCCCGGTTGATAGAACTAGGGTTGATGCTGAGAAAACACAATCTCAATGCTCTGAGTCCTTGTCTTTAGAATTCCTAAGGTGTTAGTTCATTCACCCTACAACCTATAGGTCCTCTACTATTGAGGCACCCCTGGTTCACTTACCAACCCTGTTATCATTACAAATTTGCTGCTACCAAGAAATTCTTGGTGCTCCTTCTCACATTCTCCATCTAGCCCTTAATGCTCTTAAAGACTAGCTGATCTCCAAATGTTTACAGATCTTGTTGAAGGGGTGTGAAAAGCTTCCATGGCTTCCAAAATCATTTGACTAAAGCTCCTGATCAACCTCCATTCACAAACTCTCCATCTCTTTCAAGAAAATGCTTTTCTTGGTTTTGAAAGGCTAGTAGCCTTAAGCCACAATTAGGTCTTTGAAATAGAGTCACAATGCAATTTTGATCTAAACCCACCAAAGGATCTATCCTCTTTTCTTAGGGAATGTCTTTCACATGCTAGACCTTCAAGATTTCTAGGGTTTCAGCACTGTACAGGCCGTACTCCATCCAAATGCAAAAGGAGCCAAGAACCCTATGGTTTCAAAACTGTTTAGAACCAGTTTAGGACTGGCGAAAAGTTCTTCATGAAAACGGACTGTTACGAGCTCTTCCTTGTCACCATGCAGAGCCAAGACACTCCCCTAAATCCTCAAAAAATAATCTTTTAAAAATCTTCACTCCCCTGCAAATTATTCACGCTGTCCTCAAGTTTTTCCTAGCTGGGTTCTCACTGTCTCGCCTAGAAAAAGTCATTTAGCATGCTTTTTTTTTTTGAACTCTATTGACTCCTACTGCTAACCTATGTACACTAAAGGATATTAGCCATGTTCCCAATGTTCCCATGCTTCTTGGTACGGTGGGAGTGTGGGCTAAAGCTCCTTCTTTATTCCATTTACGAGTCCAAACAACAAATAAGATAAAATACAGAATTTAGAAGAAATAAAGAAAGCGATGTAACAACTATTCAAATGGTGCAAAAATAACTTCCAGAGGCCTAATACATGCTAAAGGAATCAACAAAATGCCTCATTTAATCCATGCAAGCTGCTGCTACAGAAAACAAAACAGAAAACAGGGTTTTCCACGCCAAAAATTGCTATTTTTCTTTTGTTTCCTCTTGAAGCTGCCAACATAAAAACTTCTAACCTCTTCCCAGGTCAAGAAAGAGTCTTTTTCATGCCTCCAAAACCGTTAGGTTTCATTAGGTTTCACGTTTTTAACCAAGAATGGCAAAAAAACATGCGGTTTGAAAACACAATGTGTTTTCGAACTTTTTACAAAAACATAGGAAATGGCCACCAAAACATTTCCTTATATTTTATAATTTTTACCTAAGCTCCAAAAGGTCCTCATACACATTATTAAAGGTTTTTTAGACCTTTCCAAAACATCAAAAATAAATTTAAAACAAAAACCTTCTAGATAAGGTCGTAACTAAGCACTTAGGCAGGTGCTCTTGCACCATTCTCCCCCTCTCAGCACAAAGATCAAGGAGTTGGAGGTGTCAGAAGTGATAGATCAATTCCTTGCTTCTTGAAATCTGCTTCTTCAACCCAAGTAGCCTCAGACTCAGGTTTGCCCTTCCACTTGACAAGGTGTTCCATATATGCCTTATGTCTTGTTGCTCTCTTCACCCTGGACTCCAAAACCTTCTCTGCCTGAGCTTTCTCTTGACTTGGAAGGGGTATATTAGTGATATCCTGAAAGATTTCTTGACTGTCCCTTTGTACCTGATCAAATCAGCAACGTTGAAGACTAGAGATATGCTCAAATCCGATGGAAGATCCACCTTGTATGCATTATTTCCATACTTAGCTATCACCTTGCATGGTCCTACCTGCTTCATTTGCAACTTGGTGGACATCCCCTTCTGCAATCTGGATTTGTTCAAGTGAACCATCACATAATCACCCACTTGAAATTGCACATCTCTTCTTGTCTCATCAACTTTATCTTTCAGCTTTTGTGTTGCTGCTGTGATTGTCTTCTTAACCTGCTCATGAATCTCCTTCATGGTTTGAGTGAAGTCTTCTGCATGTCCACTCCTATTCTCCATTGTTCCAAGGTCTCTGAGTTCACAAATTCCTCTTGGATGCATCCCATACACAACTTCAAATGGGATTTTTCCTGTAGTCCTGTTCACACTATCATTATATGCATATTCAGCTTGGGAAATCACCATATCCCAGGTCTGTCCATATTCCTTTGTCAAGCACCTTAATAGGTTACCTAAAACTCTGTTAACCACCTCGGTTTGACCATCAGTCTGAGGATGGTATGCTGATCCAAATGACAAATTAGTTCCCAATCTGCTCCATAGTGTTTTCCAAAAATGACTCATGAACTTCACATCCCTGTCAGAAACAATACTCAATGGCAATTCATGGATTCTCACAACTTCCCTGAAGAATAGATGGGCAATATAACTTGCATCATGTGTAGTATTGCAAGGAATAAAGTGACTCATCTTGCTAAATCTGTCCACAACTACAAAAACACTGTCAAAACCAGTTTTAGTCTTGGGAAGACCCACCACAAAATCCATACTCACACACTCCCATGGTCTGTTAGGAATAGGCAAGGGCTAATATAACCCAACATTGCTAGCTCCCCCTTTGGCTTTCATACAAACAACACACTATTCTACATACTTCCTAACATCTCTTGCCAACCTAGGCTAGTAATAAAATCTTTGTACCAGCTCTAAAGTTTTATTGGTTCCAAAGTGTCCACTAAGACTGCCATTGTGTTTCTCTTGGATCAGATTTTCCCTCATTGATCCTCTTGGGACACATAACAGATTGCCCTTGAATAACAATCCATTTTGCAATGTATACTCAGCATACTGACTATGAAAATTATTTGCAAAATCTGAACATACCTTGTAGGCTTCTGAGAAATCTTCATCCTCACCATAGAGTTCTTTAAAACTTTCCAATCCAATGCTTTTCAGCTATATCTCTTGGACTGTCAACATTGTCCTGCTTAATGCATCTGCTACTTTGTTTTTTTGTCCCTTCTTGTGCTTAATGGTAAATGTAAAGGCTTGGATGTACTCCATCCATTTCAAATGTCTATTGCTTAACTTCTCTTGGGTGTTGATGTAACTGAGTGCCTGGTTATCTGTGAAGACTACAAACTCTTTGGGCAATAAATAATGCCTCCACTTCCTAAGGGACTGCACTAAAGCATAAAGTTCCAAATCATAGGTGGAGTATTTTTGCTTGGCTTCATTGAGTTTTTCACTGAAGAAGGCTATAGGCCTACCTTCTTGACTAAGGACTCCTCCTACTGCTACTCCACTTGCATCACACTCAACTATAAACAATTTTTCAAAACTAGGCAATAACAGGATAGGTTGTGTTGCCACTTCTTTTTTCAGCTTTTCAAACCCTTTATCAGCCTCTAGTGTCCACTTAAACTTTGTTTTCCGACCACCCTTGATTGTATCTAACACTGGTGCACATATACCACTAAAATTCCTTATAAACTTCCTATAAAACTGAGCCAAACCATGAAAACTTCTTACCTCAGTTGCTGTGGTTGGTGTAGGCCAGTTTAGGATGGCTTCTACCTTACTTGGATCCATCTTCAGCATTCCTTGGGATACCACAAAGCCTAGATACACAAGTTCCTATTTGAAGAACTCACACTTTTCAAGGTTGATTGCCAATTGTTCTTCTTGCAGCCTTTTGAGTACCATCTCTACATGCTTCAAATGTTCCTTTGCTGTCTTACTGAAAATCAGTATGTCATCCAAGTAAACTACCACAAAAATCCCTGTGAAATCCTTAAGAACCTCATTCATTAGTCTCATGAATGTGCTAGGGGCATTTGAGAGGCCAAATTGCATCACTTTCCACTCATACAAACCATCATTCGTCTTAAAAGTTGTCTTCCATTCATCACCTTCCTTAATTCTGATTTGGTGATACCCGCTCTTAAGATCTAGCTTAGTGTAAAATTTTGCACCTCCAAAGCAATCCAATAAATCTTCAATCCTAGATATTGGAAATCTATACCTAATTGTGATTCTATTTATTGCTCTAGAATCAGTACAAAGCATCCATTTACCTCCTTTTTTAGTTGCCAAAACAACTGGGACTGCACATGGACTAATACTCTTTTGAATCAAACCTTGATTCAACAACTCTTCCACTTGTCTTGCCACCTCTTTGTTCTACTCAGGGGTCAGTTTGTATGCTGCTTTGTTAGGCAATGAGGCTCCAGGTATGAAGTCAATTTGATGACTTATTGCTCTCTTGGGTGGTAGAGTGGATGGTGTTCCATCACTCACTATGCTCTTGTATTTGTCAAGCAAGTTTTGGACTGCTGCTGGTAACACTGTCCTTTCAGCCTTTTCCTCTTCTTTGGGCTGCATCATGATCACATACCCTTCATTCCCTTGGTGTAGATCCTTGATGAACTCCTTGCCACTGCTCAACATAATGTTTGGAACCTTGGACTGCCCTTCATCATCCTCAATCAACGATTGCAGCTTGAAAGTTTTCCCATCCTTCTTGAATTCTATGGTATTCTCCTTTCCATGATATACAACACCTCTATCATATTGCCATGGCCTACCAAGAAGAAGATGGCATGCATCCATGGGCAGTACATCACAAATCAGCTTGTCTTTGTAGCCTCCAATCGAGAATTCCACTGTAACTTGCTCATTCACTAAGACACTCTGCCCTTTGTTCAACCATGTGACTTTGTAGGGATTGGCATGAGGTACCTTCTGCAATTTTAACTTATTTACCGCCTCCTCAGAGATTATATTGTCTGTAGAACCAGAATCTACAATAACCTTGCATACCTTTCCCAATATCTTGCACCTTGCTCTAAACAAAGCTCTCCTTTGCTTGGGTTCTTCCTTGACCGATTGTCTGATCAGCACTCTATTAAACATCAGATTTTCACCTACTTCTGATTCTATATGACTGATCTCAGGTGATTTGACACTCATGGTGTCCTCTTGTGCATAAGCTACTCTTTTCTTGTTGCTAGATGAAGCTTTATCCAGGCACCTATAAGCTGGATGGCCTAGCTGATTACAGTGATAACACTTCATGGTGGCAAAGTAGGAGTTACTTCTGCCTGCTCCTCTACCTCTGTTTGAACCCCCTTGAGGTCCTCTTCCTCTATTAAATCCTCCTCTTGATGAGGTTTCACCTCCATGCTCAGTAAACTTTGATTCAGCTTGGATTCTTTGGTCACCACCTCTTCCTTGGTAACCTCCACGCTGTCCTCTTTGATCTCTGCCTCTGCCTCTGCCCTTAGAGGACTGATCATGATTTCTTTTATTCCTCTCTTCAATCTTTATAGCCAGCTGATAACATTGATGGACTGTCTTGGGACTTAGTAAGGCCATTTCTTCTTGGATATTCCACTTCAAACCATTGAGATACCTGGCCACTTTTAGCCTCTCATCTTCTGCCACATTTGATCTCAAACAAAGCTTCTGAAACTCTTCCATGTAGGTGTTTACATCTTGGTCTTTTTGTCTTAAACTCTGCCTCTTCTTGTGGAGTTGGATCTCGTAATCATCCGGCATATAGGCTTCTTTCACTTTAGAAACCATTCCTTTCCAGGTTGATATAGGTTTCTTACCTTCTTTCTCCCTTTCAGTCTGAATAAACTTCCACCAAGTTAATGCTGATCCTCTCAACCTTGATTTTGCAACCTTCACCTTCTGTGCTTCCGTGACTCCATCACACTCAAAGTGATTCTCCATGCCTTCTATCCAATCCATGACTAAGTCTGGTTCCATCTTTCCACTGAATAGTGGTATGCCTTCAAGTGCTTTCCCACTCAAGGCTTTCAATGCCTTCAAGAAAGGCTCCTCCTTCAAAACAGGGTCAAGTTCAGGGGTCTTGTCTTCCTCTGCAACCTCTTCTTCTTTTGGGATTCTTCCCTCAATCTGTGCACTCCTCACTACTGCCTCCAGTTGAGCCAATCTTTCCCTCAACCGGTTATTGTCTTCTTCTTGCTCTTCAACCTTCTTAGCTAGCTCTGCATTTGTCACCATGATTGTGGAACCACTTGATTCCAAATCTGACATACAAGTTCACTCCCAAATCTTTCACTGCTCTGATACCAATCTGATAGAACTAGGGTTGATGTTGAGAAAACACAATCTCAATGCTCTGAGTCCTTGTCTTTAGAACTCCTAAGGTGTTAGTTCATTCACCCTAGAACCTATAGGTCCTCTACTATTGAGGCACCCCTGGTTCACTTACCAACCCTGCTATCACTACAAATTTGCTGCTACCAAGAAATTCTTGGTGCTCCTCACATTCTCCATCTAGCCCTTAATGCTCTTAAATACTAGCTGATCTCCAAATGTTTACAAATCTTGTTGCAGGGGTGTGAAAATCTTCCATGGCTTCCAAAATCATTTGACTAAAGCTCTTGATCAACCTCCATTCACAAACTCTCCATCTCTTTCAAGAAAATGCTTTTCTTGGTTTTGAAAGGCTAGTAGCCTTAAGCCACAATTAGGTCTTTGAAACAGAGTCACAATGCAATTTTGATCTAAACCCACCAAAGGATCTATCCTCTTTTCTTAGGGAATGTCTTTCACATGCTAGACCTTCAAGATTTCTAGGGTTTCAGCACTATACAGGCCGTACTCCATCCAAATGCAAAAGGAGCCAAGAACCCTATGGTTTCAAAACTGTTCAGAACTAGTTTAGGACTGGTGAAAAGTTCTTCATGAAAACGGACTGTTACGAGCTCTTCCTTGTCACCATGCAGATCCAAGACACTCCCCTAAATCTTCAAAAAATAATCTTTTAAAAATCTTCACTCCCCTGCAAATTATTCACGTTGTTCTCAAGCTTTTCCTAGCTGGGTTCTCACTATCTCGCCTAGGAAAAGTCATTTAGCATGCTTTTTTTTTTTGAACTCTATTTACTCCTACTGCTAATCTATATACACTAAAGGAGCTTAGCCAAATTCCCAATGTTCCCATGCTTCTTGGTATGGTGGGAGTGTGGGCTAAAGCTCCTTCTTTATTCCATTTACCAGTCCAAACAACAAATAAGATAAAATATAGAATTTAGAAGAAATAAAGAAAGCGATGTAACAAATATTCAAATGGTGCAAAAAGAACTTGTAGAGGCTTAATAAATGCTAAAGGAATCCACAAAATGCCTCATTTAATCCATGCAAGCTACTGCTACAGAAAACAAAACAGAAAACAGAGTTTTCCACGCCAAAAAGTGCTATTTTTCTTTTGTTTCCTCTTGAAACTGCCAACATAAAAACTTCTAACCTCTTCCCAGGTCGATAAAGAGTCTTTTTCATGCCTTCAAAACCATTAGGTTTCATTAGGTTTCACGTTTTTAACCAGGAATGGCAAAAAAACATGCGGTTTGAAAACACAGTGTGTTTTCGAACTTTTTACAAAAACATAGGAAATGGCCACGAAAACATTTCCTAATATTTTCTAATTTTTACCTAAGCTCCAAAAGGTCCTCATACACATTATTAAAGGTTTTTGAGACCTTTCCAAAATGTCAAAAAGAAATTTAAAACAAAAACCTTCTAGATAAGGTCGTAACTAAGCACTTAGGCAGGTGCTCCTGCACCATCGGTTGTGGGAATCATGAAGAATGTGGAAGTAAGATTAGAAACTTACCCACAAGCTGCTTACACTATTGAAATAACTATAATTGACACACCTCCCCAGTTTGGAATGCTTCTATCAAGATAGTGGACTGCAGCAGTAGGAGGCAATGTACAGTTTGACTTATCATATGCTACCATACCAGCGAATGGAGAAGAGATAAAATTGTATAAAAAACCTAGAATGAATCAAATTTTTGAATGTTCTCCTCAAGAGCCACTGAATTGCTTATGTGAGGCTGATTTGGGAAGCTTTAGAGTAGAACTATCTCAACCTAAGTTGATAAGCAAAGATCCAATTGATAAAAATAGTTTCAAAATCAACAAGGGATATGGAAAATGTACTTCTATGGAGCATGCAACCAAGAAGGTAATGGAGTAGGGATAGTTTTTATATCACCTAATGGTTCAACTTTCAAATGCTCATTTTTGTTAGAGTTTGAATATACAAAAAATGTAGTGAAATATGAATCTTTTTTCATAGGATTGAATTTAGCTATTAAACACAAGATTAAACTCTTAATAGTTTTTGGGGACTCAGAGTTGGTTGTATCTCAGATCAAATCAAAATATGTAGCAAAAAATAAAAGAATTGAAATAGTACAAAAATGCAATATGGGATACAATTGAACTATTTGATGCTTTCTCCATTGATTGGGTGGACAGATCAAAAAATATAATGGAAAAATTCTTGGTGAATGTAGCTCTAAAACAAGATGATATCACGCTAGCAAGAGTGCCCGAGGTTGAGTTCAAAGCAAGAACTGTTGTACCAAACAATGCATATAGTTGGCAGGATTTTAGTGATGACACCGATCTTTTAAAACTCCTTCACTGTATAGACCAGTATGAGGCTCAGTAAATTGATTTCAATGCCTTTTTGGAAGAGATAGATGGAGAATAGATAGTATTTAGAAAGAAAATCTTACAACTTAAGACTAATAAACTTCCCAAGGGGTTAGTGGCATTGGAAAGAGTATATAATGGAAGTGATCGATCTCTTTAAAACAAACACCAGTCAAAAGGGAAGATATTGAAGAAATAAACTCAGGGACTGAACTATCACCAAGGAAGGTATTTATTGGGAAGAAGATAAGCCCTACTATCCAAAGAATGCTGATTTAATTATTAAGAAAATATAAACATGTGTTCGCTTGGTCCGATGAGGACCTCAAGGCATAAAGGAGGATTTATTTCTACATGAAATTCCATTGAAAGAAGATGCAAAGCCATTTAGATAGAAACAAAGGCCCATTAACCCCACTCTGGAACCAAAAATGTAGGAGGAGTTGGCCAAACTTAAAGATAGAGGTATCATCAAAATTGTGAGGCACTCGACATGGCTGTAAAACCTCATTCTTGTTAGAAAGAAAAATGGAGATATAAGACTGTGTGTGGATTTCAGAAATCTCAATGTAGCATCCCTCAAGGACAACTACCCTTTTCCTAACATGGAAGCTATACTACATAAAGTGACTAGGTGTAAACTATTGTCAATGATGGATGGTTTTTTAGGTTACAATCAGGTTAAGGTCAGGGAATCTGAGCAGTAAAAAACAGCTTTCACAACCCCATGGGGAACATATGTATATGTGAGAATACCTTTTGGTCTCACTAATGCGGGAGCAACCTTTCAAAGGGCTATGGACCTAGCATTTTCTGACCTAATCAATGCTATAATGGTAGTGAATAAAGATGACCTTACAACTTACTCAAAAAAGACTGAAGATCATATATAACATCTTGAAAAAACATTCATTAAAGCATTAGAATATGGCATTAGTTTGAAACCTAAGAAATGTCATTTTGTTGTTATAGAGGGAAAACTCTTAGGACACATTGTATCAAAAGAGGGAGTTAGGATAGATCCTAAGAGATTTGAGGCTATAGATAAGGTTCCTATCCCTAAAAATGTAAAATCCATCCAATCATTCTTTGGGCAGATTAATTTTGTTAGGAGGTTTGTGTCCAACTTTGCTGAAATTGTCAAACCCATATCAAAAATGCTAAAAAAGGGGAAAAAAAATTGAATGGACCCCAGAAGCATTAGAAGCCTTTGTATCCATTAAAAGAGCCATTAAGGAAGCCCCTATCCTCAAATCTCCTGATTTCACAAAACCTTTTCAAATATTTTCATTTGCTTCCTAGCATATAATAGCTATTGTCATGTTACAAAAAAATGAGGATGGTCATGAGCAACCTATATCTTTCTTTAATAAGTCTTTACAGGGATTAGAGTTGAAGTATGACATAATGGAAAAACAAGCCTTTTCATTGGTAAAGGCCACAAAATCCTTTAGACTGTATCTTTTTGGAGCCAAATTAATTGCATATGTTCCTCACACAGCAGTCAAAGACATCTTGATACAATCAAAAATGAAAAGGAAGAGGTGCAATTGGATTAACAAAATTCAGTAATTTGATATGGAAATACAGATTACTAAATTGATAAGAGGCCAAGGATTGGCCAAATTGATGGCAGAGACAAAAATTGAGGCAAATCAAGTTTGCAATGTACAAGAAGAAGAAAATGCAATTGCAAGTATTGAGCATATACCCTAGTACACAAACATCATGCATTACCTCAAGAACAAAAAGTGCCCGGAAGGATTCAATGATAACCAGAAAAGAACTTTGAAACTACAGGCCTCTAAATATGTATTTATAGAAGGTGATTTATTCTGGAAAAATAGAGATGGAATGTTGCTATTATGTTTGGATGAGTCACAAGCTGATCATGTTCTGAAAGAAATGCACGAAGGGTTCTATGGAGGGCATTATTGAGCAAAAACAACTACACCTAAAATCCTCAGGGCAGGTTATTACTATCCAAAAAAATTTAATGATTCATTTTCACATGTAAGGAAATGTGAAGCATGCCAAAAGTTCTTAGGAAAAATGAAGTATCAGGGAGCTCTACCACTCAGACCTATGCAAGTTGAAGCCCCTTTCCATCAGTGGGGGATTGATTTCATTAGGTAAATATAAGAGAAGTCAAGTGGAGGACATAGGTGGATACTAGTGGCCACTGATTACTTCACCAAATGGGTGGAGGAAATCCCAATCAAGCAAGAAACAAGTAAAGTTGTAATCAAATTTTTAATGGATAAAATTATCACTAGATTCGGTACACCATTGAGAGTTATTACAGATAATGGGATGTGTTTCAGGTTTGATGAGTTCAAAGAGTTTTGTAGAACATATGGCATTAATGTTTCTTATTCTACCCCATATCATCCACAAGCCAATGGTCACGCAGAATCTAGCAACAAAAGTCTTCTGAAAATCATAAAAATGATGCTCGGTAAAAAAAAGAAATCTTGGGATTCAAAGTTAAGATTAGTTGTATGGGAAAACAAGATTACTATAAAAAAGGCAATTGGAAAATCCCCATATGAATTAGTGTATGGAACACAAGCTAGGATGTCTTTACAAAATTTATTGCCAGTTTACAAATTTATCCTTCAAGAAGATATAGATGTTCTAGATCCAATGGAGAAGAGAATGGAGCAACTTGCAGAGCTTGATGAAATAAGAAGAATAGCTCAAAACTAGAACATGAAATTACAAGCACAAATGAAGTATTTGTTTGATAAAAAGGAAAAGGATAAAAATTTTGAAAAGGATGATCTGGTATTGATGTGGAATGCTAGATGCCAGGAGAAGGGAAAGCATGGAAAATTTGAGGCCTTGTGGTTAGGACCTTTTATTATTATTGGAAAGCAAGGAGAGGACTCATATTATTTGCAAAATATGAGTGGTGAAGAACAGGAGTTTCTTGTACATGGGAAATTTCTAATTAACTTTTTCTCTTAAAAATTATAGAGGATCAAGGGTTGCCAGTATATGGACAACTCTTGAAGAAAACTTCTCATAAACTTTCCATGCAAAGTAGTATAGGAATTAAAGGATATAGCAGATTGATAGTACATGGAAAATCCTAGAAATCCTTATTTGATCTTTTTTTCATGTACAGTATTTTAGGATTATTTTTCATCTCCACTTGCTTTCATCCCTAATATTTGGTCTACTCACTTAGAGATCTGGATCCTTGTAATGATCTGACAATCATTCATCCCCAGACAAAGCCATTGTTGGAACTATGATTTTGATAACCTCATTAAGCCTTCATGCTTATTAGTTTCCCAAAAAAATTTCATAATACAAACATAAAAGTCCTCACATAGAATTTTTTACCAAAGTCCGGATTAAATTTTGCCATATAGCCCCATAAATTCCATCTGGCTTTGAATCTTTAACATTTAAAAATTGGCATAAGTTGATGTAGGTTTCACCGATGATAATATACATTTCCACAACGTATCAGTAAGACATGATATGTGTCATACCGATAGAGTTATACACCAGGGGAAGGTGGGTTTACATTTCTTATCGGCAAGACAAAAGGCATCGACATGACAATGTAAGGTCATACCGAGCTAAGTTACCTTTTACCGACTGGAATAAAATAAAGCCTATCAGAGAGACTATGGTCATCAGAGTGAAATTTCAAACCACTTCCCGAAGCATTACTAATCTTGCCGACAAAGCAAAGGGAAGACTCATTCGGTAAGAAAAATGATGTCGGGGAGAGTTCGAGGAGCCTTACCGACCCCTCAGGTTACACCAACAAAACTAAGCATGTGGAGATAAAGGTTATTGAGAAGACAATGCGCGTGGTCTCTTCAAAGAAAAATTGTATCGGTGAGATATGTTTCAGCGGGGAGATCTAAGAGACATCACGACGAGTATCATTTTGTCAGCAGAACAATTACTTGGTCTCAGCAACATAAGTTGACAAACTAAACATCTCGGTGAGACAAAGAGCTTTTGAAATAAGGTGAAGAATCATTGGCCCAATTCATTAAGTCTAGGTGATAGTTTTCTTTGGTGAAGGTCATGGTGATATAAAAAGAAAAATAAAAAAGAAACTATCGGGGAGACTTGTGATGTCGAGGAAACTGCAAGACGTCTTAGCAGATGGGTGAAAATTGAATAGGTGGATCGACCAAAGATTTGAAATTTCTTGCCAATATTATCCCTGATGTGATAGCGATAATTTTAAAAAACTTAGGGCATTCATTTGTTAGTAAATAAATTAATGGCACCATGAAGCATAAAAGATTTTTCATATCAGGGTGTGCTCAATTGAAATCATTGTTTCACGGAATTGGTAGCGAAGAAGAGTAGGGGAACCAACAGAACAATTAGGGAATTCATCTAACTTGGATTTATAGGAAAAATATAGTAAGTTTCTCATCCTCTCAAAATTTGTGAATTTTGAAAAAGGAAGGCGCTAGTTCAGAAAAAAATGAAAGGAAGAAAACATGGGGAGGGTAGTCAATCAAAGGAAAAAAAGTTGAAAACTAAACTACAACTAGAGGGCACTTAGAGGAAATTAAATCAAGACCTCATAGACTAGTTACCTAGTTCAGGGCCTAAAGCTAGGTGTTCTGCATAGCTCAAAGTTGAAATTGACAAATTGGACAACAAATGAAAATTCATAGGGGATGTTTGGACCCCAATTAGAGGGTACACGTTCAATTTTCATTACCATAGGATAAATTGGTTCGATCTAGTATGCAATCTATGGAGGCTCAATTTGGGAAAACTAGTGTGCCCTAATGTCTTTGTTGATGTTGAACTGGTAAAATTGTTGGTTGGTCATTATAACCCAAAGAATAAAGCTATATGTGATTTGTTAGGGAATCCATTGATACATATATCTGAGAATGCAATAGTTGAGGTTTTCAAATTGGAAGCAATATGTAGTGAGAAGATAATAAGGGAGGATCTTGATAGTGAGTTCAAAAGAATGGACACCATTTATAAGGGCTGGAGATTACCCCTAAATAGAGTTAGGTGTCATGGAAAACCTACTACGATGGATGATAGCGAGGGACCACCATTCCATGTGGATCTCTTCGAACCCTACATGAAGTACACTTTTTTTTTAGTGGGATAGGTATTGGGGATGGAAGTCCTAGAGCATATGATAGTTGTTCCCATGGTGATTTTTGTGGATATTCAGTATCATAATTCTAGATCTTTTAATTATGCTTCACATGTGTTTAAGGAATTGGATGCAGGGTTGCTAGCAATAAAGAATGGTGCCTATGTCCTGCACCTCAGGAATTATTCACTGTTGATGCACTTGGTGCTATATTTTGGAGAGGAGTTAGGATTGTGGCCCCAAGAGCTGAGGATTTCATAATCTAATAAGGAAGGTAGGCCATTGCCTATTCAGTTATGGACTGCTATTTGGGACAATAGGTTTGTTAATTCCAATTTCTTGTATTTTGAAGAATTCTTTGTGAAGCCTTTATATAGATATTTTAATCATCCTTGTGATTATTCCTTATTTGAAGAAGTAAAGAGTTTTCTTAGCCCTATGGATTATAATGGACCAATCAACCACAACTCAGGTGATTGGTATTGCTTAGAAAATGCCACTATGATTAGGGTTTATAGTTTTGAGGATACACCATTCATTTTGCCTAGAACAGTCCCAAATAGAATTGCATACTTAGAGATTGTTAGGCAAATGGATTTCTCTAGTGTTATGAACTTAAGTTCATATGGGAAATAGGCTTTTATGCCCAGTACACCATGTTTTGGTGATTTAACTATGTTGGAAAAGGAGGGCTATAATTTGATTTTGGATAAGTTATTGCATTACAACATGAGAAGAGCACCATCAAGATAGAAATTTGATCGAGAGGGATATATCCATTCTACTAGACAAAGAATAAATTTTGGAGGGTACCAGCATGTGCCCTATCAATTTGATGACATAATCAGAAACTTGGAAGTAGAGGAAGTAAAAATGGTGATTGAGAAGCATGATCAAGAGTTGGTAGATGCTAAGTTGTTATCATCCATTAAAGGAATATCATAAGATATCATGCCACAAGGTTCATCTGGGAAGGTATCAAGAATAAGGACTCTGGATTATGCCTATGCTACCAGAGAAACAAATGTTGAGGAAACTATGGATATGGATACATGTAACTCCTCGCCATGCAACCCTAGAGGAAGTTTCAATTCACAATAAAAGCATACTATTTTTTTTATTTAAAGTGAATTAAACATACATGTTCATCTACAATTGACAACATTCCCTAAGGCTACATAACTAGGATTACTTAAATTTACATTAACATACATCATTTAAAAATCATTGCATTTAATTACTCAAGTAGTAGCATTCATTCAACATGCATAAACAACATGATAAGAAGATAAACATCCATAGCATAAATCCATTACATGAACATTTGATTACGTCACTCATTCCCAGAATGAGGCAATAATACATAAGTGTTACAATTACAAAATCCCACCTCATAAATACAAGAGGGGTAAAACTAACTTGTTACATTTTGAAATACAACAATGCAAGAAACATAATAAGAACCATGAGCTGTTTGAATCGATGTCTCGCCACCAAGTACTGAAAATCAAGGGGAACCCAATAGTTTATGGTGCATGTTCCACCAAAGCAAGTGGTACCCAAAGGCCCAACCCCCATGCTAGGAGATAGTAACAACGTAACATGGAAAAATAATTTACTACCACTAACCAAAGGAAGACTCATACTGACACATACTGACTTGACCAAACACATGCACAATATAAGTCTAACACCAACATGGTCACATTACTTCTAGGCAAAATGTTAATCAAGTATGATAAAGAATCCATAAACACAACACACATCTCAATGTTATCCTAGATAGAGTGTCATCACATAGTTTGTCATGAGATCTCCTTTGGGTATTCTTCATAGGCTCTGGTAATCCTGGTGACCTCAACGAATCCCGACCCTCATACTCACTCATGTAGAATCTACTACCTCTCGTAAGGACAAGATAGTTGACCTTGCAATTCCAGGACTTCTCACTCATCCCAAGTCTAACCAAGCCCTTGCATCTATGAGTGAGGTTAAATTATCTTAATTAATGTGAAATGAATCCTAATCATCTAAGTACATTACTTTAATTATCACATCTTTAAATCACTTCTGAAGGTTACCCAGTTTACCTCTTTGGGCTCTACCTCTAACAAAAGCCACTCTTCTAATGGATAACACGCTACACAAAACTAGACTCCAAGGGTAACTCAAGTGCTTATAGAACTTAACCAATGCAATCTCTCCTATTCTAGGAGGCAAAAATTTAGGTAACTCACTCCAACACTTGGAGGAAACAAAACATGTAAAGCACTACCCAAGGGAAAACGAATGATTGACTTAACAAAGAATCAACCCATAACCTCTGGAAGACTTTACAAGTTAAAACACAAATCATGCCCTCCCAAAATAATCAACATAAGGAAATTTAATCTCAAAATCATAGGCAAGGAAATACACTATTTTCGGATATCTTAAATCCATTTCCCTATCTAGTACCTTTTGGTAATTAACAAATTAATTCAAATAGATCAATAATAAACTCCAATAATTATGTTATCTTTTACCAAGAAAGGAAAATTATAATTTTATCAAAACAAAAGATTGATTCATTTAAAATCATAATATACTCATGCAAGAAAATATTTCTTTCAATTACACAACTAACACATCTAATTACTATAATTCATTTAAATTCCTCTATTTTAGTTAATTTCCTATTATTCCTCAATCAACATATTATATTACAAATTAATTAGAAAGAAAAAAAAATACTTATGTTTAAATCTTCTACATCAGTATTTAATATATTAATATATATATTCATAAAATATATATATAATAATTAATAATAACCTGACAAACTACAAACAAAATATATATATATATATATATAAATAAATATACATTTATGTATATATATATATATACATAAATATATGTATATACATTTACATTAACACCGAATCATGTTGAAAACCTAATACAATTAAAAGTTAACAAAAGGAAGTGGAATGGTGCGAACCAAGAAGAAATGGATTTCCAGACGGGAGTGCAGGAAATTAAGGAAAGTGCGAAGTCAAACTGCTGGACTGTACATTGTACAACCAGACACCCAAATGCATTGGGCGCCAACTGTACAATGTATAGTCGGTCCCATACGTAGGGGGGGGAGGGGGGCGTTGCTGCCATGGCAACGCTCCATCCACATTAATGGAGGGTGTTGTCATGGGAACAACGCTCTCCCATCAATGGACTATGGGTGGTGGGGTACATTCATCCCCACCTACCACTGTCAACATCAAAACTTTTTTTTAAAATAAAACACTCATTTGGTATTTCAGAATTCAATGAAATGATTTCATAAGAATATTCAATGAGTTTCATCGAAATTAGTTTCTTAGAAATGTTGTACAGACGAGAATTTTTCAACAAGAATAATAACTTAAATATATGACAATAAAATATATATATATATATATATATATATATATATATATGTTATGTGTATATATTTACTAGAATATAATACATATAATATATAAATATATATATTTACACAAAGTAATTTAACTAGTAAAATTGAGAGAAATAAATTAAACTAACCAGCTAGAGGAAAATGAATAAAATTTTCCAAAATCTTTTCTTAAATTCATAGAGATTTAAAAACAGAATTCTTTTAAAACATTTCCTTTAAATTCCTAATAATACAAAAAAAAATAGGAAAACTAAAGGGGATCTAAATTTCTCCATTACAAATTTTTTACAAAGGATTTTTTTCAAAACCAAATCTAATTGTTTTCTATAGGGATAAAATCTCTTTAAAAATCTACATGTGTTGCACAATCTAAGTTTTAATTTAACAATGATTCTACGAATTCCTCAATTAAAAATTAAATCCTATAGTATATTTATACAATCTTTCAAATTTCTGATTAATTTGTACCTAATTTCCATTAATAAATTCTAATTCCCAATGAATTCAACAAACAGATTTCTTAAACAGTATATATTTGTTTTAAACATAACAAGAACAAAAATCACAAAACAAAACCTAGATTTTGAAGCTATAGGAAAAGATGATTTTTTTATGCAAAGCCTCCTCCAAGGATCTCACAAATTCTCTTCAACCATGCAATGAATCCAATCCAAAAAGCTCAACCAATGTAAGCAGACTTTCCTCAAATCAATTCTACAATCAAAAATTTCTTCAAACCCTTCTTTGTGCAATTTTCCCCAAAAATTCTTCACTATCGTGAAGAAGCTTTTCCCTTCCAAAATCTTCTCTGTGAATGAATTTTTAACAAATTCTTCCCGTTAATTAAACATGCAATTGAGCCATAAATCAAAAATATCTTAAACAACCAAATCTAATTTTGGATGCAATATTGAAAATTAAAATATCCACTTAATTCCAATTTTTGAAAACTAACTTTAAATTTAAAATGCAATTTCAAATATCTCTCAATTTTAGCTTTTATTTAATTTAATCCAAATAAAACTTAATTAATTAATATTAATTATTTAATAACTTAATTCAACCCTTTTGAGATTAAATTTTATTAATAACTTTAAATATAACTTCCAAGCATAATTCTAATTTAATATTAAATAATCACCACTTTTAACCAAAGCAATTATTCTAAAAATTGATTTAATAAGCACACACTTTTCGGAATCAAATAACATTAAAATAAGGTAAACTATGACTCAACAACCAAAACTGACGACACACTAAGGCTAGGGCATAGACTTGACACATGTTACCTAGCTACTATCTCCCATTCAACTTAACCATTGGATCGACACACTCAAACCTGTCGAACCAGGTGGAGTCAATGTCATGTACCTACAACCTAAAACCAAGTAAACAACATCATACAATATATCCAAAATATAATACACACCATGAAGAAGAAATCATGGATTCATAGGGCACTCACAAGTGAGTGATGCGAACCCATCCTCTTAACCAATACACTAATCAAAGATTGAAGTTAACATCATAATCAATAATGTCATATTAATATCTCATGTTAAAAACTACCAACATCATTAAACCATTAAAGCATGTAAAACAATCATCAGATAAACACATCACATAATAATAGTTCATTGCTCAATAAATAGCGATCAGAACACCAAAACAAAATTTGTCTAGTATCAAAGTATCTGCAACCAAACAAAGCATAAAGAAAACCAAACAAGAAGGAAAACGGAGGGGTATTACATTATCCCCCCAAAGACTAGGCTTACTCCTGGAAGCCTGCAAACAAGTAGGGATATAAATCCCTCATCCTAACTACATCCTCCCAAGTGGATGAAGCATCATCCCTAGGATCCCACTGAACTCTGACTTGATCAATATCTCGCCCTTGAAGAGCAAGCGTTTTGCACTCTGTAATGGCCACGGGCTCCAAAGCCAACTGCCAGTCCTCTACCTACAAAGAATTCCAATCAATGATGTGAGTAACATCTGGATGATATGGCCGAAGAACTAAAACATGGAAAATTCTATGAATACGTGCTAGACTGGGTGGCAAAGCAAGCCGGTAAGCAATTGGACCAATCTTTTTGAGTATCTCAAAAGGTCCGACAAAGCAAGGCACCAACTTAGAACCCTTTCCATATCGGATTGGACTCTTTCGTGGATGCACCTACAAGAATACTTTGTCATTGACAAAAAACTGATGATCCACTCTATGCGCATTTGCATACTTCTTCTGCCTATCCTATGCTACTACTAGGTGCTCTCTAATCTGATCCACATGCTACTCCATGTCCTGCAAGATCTCTGGACCCAATAACACTCTTTCCTCAAGTTGATCCCAACTCAAAGGAGTACAACAAGGATGCCCATACAAAGCCTAAAAAGGTATCATGCCTATGGAACTCTGAAAACTATTGTTATATGCAAACTCCACAAGATAGAGATAATCCTCCCATTGTGTCTACTAGTCCATAACATACATACGTAACATATCTTTGAGGATCTAATTAACCCTCTCAATCTGTCCATCTGTCTCTGGGTGATACGCTGAATTGAAGTTCAACTGTGTACCCATCATATGTTGTAATGATGTTTGTAAAGCTAAGGTAAACACTGGATCCCTGTCAAAAATAATTCTATGTGGAATATCGTGCAACCTCACAATATCCTCCATGAACACTCTAGCAACAGATGATGCATTATAGGAGGAGCACATAGGTGAGAAGTGTGCTACCTTTGTCAACCTATCAACTGTCACCATAATGGAATCATGCCATCATGAGGAGCTGGGTAAACCAACAATGAAGTCCAATGAGATAATATCCCATTTCCACTCTGGTACAAGGTGTGGCTATAGAAGACCTACTAGATGTTGGTGTTCAACCTTCACTTGTTGACACTCCAAACATCTTGCTACAAAATCTGCAATAGCTTGTTTCATCCTTAGCCAAAAATACAACTGGCACAGATCTACATGCATCTTCTTCACCCTTAGATGGGTTGAATATGGTGCATGATGTGCCTCGATCAAAACCAAAGTGTGAAGGTCACCTGCTAAAGGAACGTAAATATGCTTTGAATGCCTCAATAAACCATCTGCCTCAAGTGAATAACCTGTGAACCTGCCATCAAGAGGTCTAATTGCCTCAATATTTTCCCTCACGTCCTAATACCAACTGTCCATTGGAAGAGTAGCAAGAATCTGACTCCATAAATCCACCATAAGAGTCAACTCGGATATCTCATGCCTACGTCTACTAAGTGCATCAGCTATGACATTCTCTTTCCCCTGAATATGCTTTACCTGGAATTCATACTCGTAGAGAAACTCCATCCAATGCCTCATCTAGCATTAAGGTTTGGCTGAGTGAAAATATACTGAAGGCTCTTGTGATCACTATGTAGCTCAAATTTGTGCCTGAGAAGAAAGTGTATCCATCTGGTCAATGCATGGATTACCGCCGCTAACTCAAGATCATGTGTGGGATAATTTAGTTCATCATCCTTAAGCTTCTATGACTCATAATCTATAACTTGACCCTCCTACATCAAGACTACTCCTAAGCCCTCTAAGGATGCATCTATACAAACCACAAAATCTCCTATGGGATCAAGTATCGCTAAAATTGGTGCACTAGTCAACTTATCCTTTAGAACCTGAAAAGCTAACTCACACTAATCTGACCATCCAAACCTCTTCCCTTTCATCTGAAGAGAAGTGATAGGATGACCTATCCTAGAAAAACTTTGAACAAATCTCCTATAATAACCTACAAGCCCCATAAAAATATGGCTGTCTACCACATTTGTGGGTGTAGGCCAATTAAGAATAGCTTGGATCTTTGAAGGATCCATAGATATTCCCTCTCCTAAGATAACATGACCAAGATACTTGATCTCATTCTTGAATAATTCACATTTTGACAAGATGGCATAAAGTTGGTTTTCTTGCAAACGCTGTAGTACCTGTCACAAATGCTCCTCATGTTCCTCTACTATCCTGGAATACATCAATATGTCATCTAGGAACACAAGAAAAAACCTATCTAGATAAGTGTAGAATACTCCATTCATCAAACTCATGAATACAAATGGCACATTCATCTACCCGAATGGTACCACCGTAAACACGTAGTGACCATACCACATCTGAAACGCCATCTTATGGATATCTGAGTAAAAAATATAGAGTTGATGGTATCCCGACTTAAGATCTATCTTTGAAAAGATGGTAGAACCCTTCACTTGGTCAAACAAGTCATCAATTCTGGGAAGTGGATAACAATTCTTGATCTTCACTTTGTTCAACTGTCAATAATCAATTCACAACCGAAGTGAACCATCCTTCTTCTTCATGAAGATAATCAGTGCTCCCCATGGAGAAACACTAGGATGAATGAATCCCTTCTCTAAAAACTCCTCCAACTTCATATGAAGCTCTTTCAGCTCCTGAGTAGTCATGCGGTAAGGAGCTCGTGAAATAGGCTCCGATCCAGGTACTAAGTCAATTTTAAAATCTATATCTCTTCGCGGTGGCATTCCTGGAATGTCATCTAGAAAGACATCTGAGAACTCCTAAAGAACAGGATGACTATCAAGAGACACCTTCTCCTCAACATCTCCTAAACCCAAGTCCTCAACTATAACTTCAAACAACTGACATCCCTACCGAACACATCTCCTCAACTACATAGCTGAGATAATCCTCAAAGATATCGGTCTATGCACTCCTATAATATCAACCTCACCACCAGATGCATTAATGCACCGAATCAAATTAATTCAACAATCAATAACTGCCTGGTGAGCCTCTAACCAATCCATACCTAAGACAATATCATAGGATCCTAATGGTATAACGCAAAGATCTAAGGTAGTAAGGAGTGGTCCAATCTCCAACCTACAGTTAGGTACTATAGAAATTGATGCAACTTTCACACCAGATGCTAACTCAACCTGCCACCTATCGGATTGCCTTACAGCCCCCAGTTTGCAACATGAAACTATGGATGAAGAAATAAAAGATTCAGATGCTCTTGAATCAAATAGAATAGTAACAGGGTTACCCAATAACATACCATAAGTCTCTACTATGGTACCCTGGTGCTCTGTCTGGCAGTCATCAACCACTGTCAATACACGATGGCCTCTACCAGCATCTCCCACTATCATCTTTGACACCGTTGGTCTCTACATGAATCTTGATGTGCCCTTATTGGGACACATCCTAGCAATATGGCCTTGCTAACCATAGGAGAAGCAACCTGTGCTTCTACCATATCCTCTACCTACTACGGGTGCACTAGAATGTTGTGCACTACCTCCGAAAGTGGACTTGGTGCTCTAAGCGGGTTGCTCAGAGTTGACATGCTTCATGCGCCTCCAGTTCCTATCACCCTACCTCTACTGGAAACCTTTTTGTTTCCCTTGAAATGGCTGTTGCTAACTGCCCTGTGTTGATCCCTGTTGTGTCTTAGGAGGCACAGCCCCCTAAGTCTGTCCCCCTCGAGCACTAGTCCCAGCTCCTGAACCACTACCAATAAGAACACCTATATGGCCTCCTATTCCCATATTCAAGTTATCCTCCACCAGTCATGCTTTCTCCACAACTATCTCCATAGACTTGGGCTCAAAGACCCGCACACCACCATTGATACGGGCATTTAAGCCCCTAATGAAATGTTGTATGAGCATCCCCTCATCATCCCCTATTCCTATGAACTATTTAAGTTTGTAGAATTGCCTCTCATACTGATCTACCATCATGGCTAACTTTCATATGGCATGGAACTCATCACCCCTACACTAATGCCAATGATCAGAGAGAAAGCAGACTCTGAACCACTCAAGAAAGATCTCCCAAGACACTGAACTCATGTCAATATCAAGCTTCTACTCCTCATGTCTCCACCAAGTGGCTGAAAATCCTTGGAGGTGTATAACAACACACCATACTTTAGTATTACTATCAAAATGGCGCATGGAAAAACATTGGTCCAAACCTATCAACTAAGTTTTGGCCTCTAAACCGATACCTAATCCATCAAATTGAGGTGGCTGAGACTGTATCAAATCTCTCATATAGGATGATGCTAACATCTTCGTTTGTACTATATTTGTCCTCACCACAAGGTTAACCTCAGCTACTACCTATCTCGGACCCAATAATGACAAAGCCTCCTCAAAGGCTCTACGTGTCGCTTCGACCCTAGGAGGATCTAGCTGTCCACCACCACCTCCTGGATTTTTTTGCAAAGCCTGATGTTCTTCCTGCTTTGGTATAGGTATGACATGAGGTTGCAAGTCATGCTGACTCTCCTCTCGACCGCCTACCTGGCCACATCCTCATCCTCTCCCTCATGTGTGTCTAGGAGGCATACTCTTGCATAGACACAAAAGGATTTTAGACAAGGTACTCTTGAAAACCTATGCAACTAAGCTTAATGGGTATATCATAATCCCAGAGCACCCAATTTTTAAACTTAGGCTCTAATACCATGTGTAATGCCCCGCCACGTAACCCTAGAGGAAGTTTCAATTCATAATAAAAGCATACTACTTTTTTATTTTATTTAAAGTGAATTAAACATACATGTTCATCTACAATTGAAAAAATCCCCTAAGTCTATGTAACCGAGATTAATTAAATTCCCATTAACATACATAATTTAAAAATCATTGCATTTAATTACTCAAGTAGTAGCATTCATTCAACATGCATAATCAACAAGATAAGAAGATAAACATCCATAGCATAAATCCATTACATGAACATTTGATTAGATCACTCATTCCTAGAATGAGGCAATAATACATAAGTGTTACAATTAAAAAATTCCACCTCATGAATACAAGAGGGGTAAAACCAGCTTGTTACATTTTGAAATACAACAATGCAAGAAACATAATAAGAACCACGAGCTGTTCGACCAAATGTCTCACCACCAAGTACTGAAAATCAAGGGGGACCCAATGGTTTATGGTGCATGTTCCACCCAACCAAGTGGTACTCGAGGGCCCACCCCCCATGCTAGGAGATAGTAACAACATAACATGGACAGAGAATCTACTACCACTAACCAAAGGTAGACTCATACTGACACATACTGACTCGACCAGACACATGCACAATATCAATCTAACACTAGCATGGTCACATTGCTTCCAGACAAAATGTTAATCAAGTATGATAAAGAATCCATACACACAACACATATCTCAATGTTATCCTAGACAGAGTGTCATCGCACAGTTTGTCATCAGATCTCCTCTGGGTATTCTTCATAGGCTTCGGTAATCTTGGTGACCTCAACTGAATCCTGGCCCTCATACTCACTCATGCGGAATCTACTACCTCTCATAAGGACAAGATAGTTGACCTTGCCATTCTAGGCCTTCTCACTCACCCCAAGTCTAACCAAGCCCTTGCGTCTATGAGTGAGGTTAAATTATCTTGATTAATGTGAAATGCATCCTAATCATCTAAGTACATTACTTTAGTTATCACTTGTTTAAATCACTTTTGAAGGTTACCCGGTTTACCTCTTTGGGCTCTAACCCCTAACAAAAACCACTCTTCTAATGGATAACATGCTACACAAAACTAGAATCCAAGGGTAACTCAAGTGCTTATAGAACTTAACCAATGCAATCTCTCTTATTCTAAGAGGCAACAATTTAGGTAACTCACTCCAACACTTGGAGGAAATAAAACACATAAAGCACTACGCAAGGGAAAATGAACTATTGACTTAACAAAGAATCAACCCATAACCTCTGGAAGACTTTACAAGTTAAAACACAAATCATCCTCTCCCAAAATAATCAACATAAGGAAATTTAATCTCAAAATCACAGGCAAGGAAATACACTATTTTCAGATATCTTATATCCATTTCCCTATCTAGTACCTTTCGGTAATTAACCAATGACTTCAAACAGATCAATAATAAACTCAAATAATTGCCTTATCTTTTACCAGGAAAGGAAAATTATAATTTTATCAAAACCAAATATTGATTCATTTAAAATCATAATATACTCATGCAAGAAAATATTTCTTTCAATTACACAACTAACACATCTAATTACTATAATTCATTTAAATTCCTCTATTTCACTTAATTTCCTATTATTCCTCAATCAACATATTATATTAAAAATTTAAAAAGTACTTATGTTTAAATCTTCTACATCAGTATTTAATATATTAATATATATATTCATAAAATATATATATGGGTGATCCCACAAAGCTGGCTTACAATTTCTGAGAGGAACTGATTTTTGCTGAAATCACATATTTTTAGAAAATATAATGATTTAAACCTAATAAAAGTTCCATTTTAAGGATTCCAATTGAAGAGGGTTTGATCAAACCACCTTAGATCAAAACCCCTTGGATAGAATCTCGCTAGTTTTAAACCATACCTATAAATGAGTCTCCTTTACACCTATCAAAATCCTAATAAAAAATCACTTTTGATTTACCTTTTGGGGGATCAAATGAATTCATTTAAAATTTATTTAAATTTATTATGGTATTCCTCAAAATGAGCTATCCCACAAATATAATTTTAATATGTTTTGGTTTTTTATGTATGTGTTTTTTTAGTTTTATTAAACATAGGTTTTTCACCGAAAATCAAGCTCTTTGTTTTGCACATGTGGAAAAATAGAAAATTATCAAAATAAATTTTTAAAAAAGATGTTCATGTTGGGTATTGATGTCCTTGATCCATTCAAAAAAAAGAAAAAAACTTTGGTACATACCAAAAAAGTTATGTTGTATACAGTCTGCCTATGTCTGAATTGCAATTGGTTTGACTTCGAAACTCTATTACGGAAAAAATATTCAATAAAAAACTACGAGACCAAATTAAAGTGCTAGATATTGTAGTTACAAATCTAAATTCAGAAAAATTAGAATTTTATCCTTCATACAAAAAAAGTTATGTTGTATATAGTGAGTGTCACTTTTTAAAAAAATTGTTTTTTGGAAAAAAACCAGTTTTCATGGGAGATGGAAACAGAAGTGCAATATTATTCCAAAAATTTTGAAAAAATTATTTTTAGTATCTACAGACAAAATGTGATGAGACTCTAGTTTGCATCATCTTCAAATTCCTCACAGTTTAGCCACTATAGGTGCCCGAATGTGAAGATTTAGCTAAAAATCATAATTTCAGTGTCCAGTTTGGCCAAAAATTGTAAACCACTATTGTGGGATCACCCATATAATAATTAATTATAACTTGATAAACTAAAAACATAATATATATATATATATATTTATCTATATATATATATACATTTACATTAACACCTAATCATGTTGAAAACCTAATATAATTAAAAGTTAACAAAAGGAAGTGGAACGGTGTGAACCTTGAAGACATGGATTTCTAGATGAGAGTGTGGGAAATTAAGGAAAGTGCGAAGTCAAACAACCAGACTATACATTGTACAATCGGACACCCAAATACATTGGACGCTGGCTGTACAATGTACATTCGGTCCCATACGTAGGGGGGGGGGCGCTACTGCCATGGCAGTGCTCCCTCCACATTAAGGAGGGTGCTGCGATGGGAACATTGTTGTCCCATCAATGTATAGTGGGCGGTGGGGTGCATCCGTCCCCACCTACCACTGTCAACATCAAACCTTTTTTTTAAAATAAAACACTGATTTAGTATTTCAGAATTCAATGAAATGATTTCATAAGAATATTCAATGAGTTTCATCAAAATTCTTTTCTCAGAAACATCGTACGAACGACAATTTTTCAACAAGAATAATAACTTAAATCTATGACAATAAAATAAATATATATATATATATATATATATATATATATTTATATGTTATGTGTATATATTTACCGGAATATAATACATATTATATATAAATATATATATTTACACAGAATAATTTAACTGGTAAAATTGAGAGGAATAAATAAAAATAACGAGGTAAAGGAAAATGAATAAAATTTTGCAAAATCCTTTCTTAAATTCATAGAGATTTAAAAACTCAATTCTTTTAAAACCTTTCCTTTAAATTCCTAATAATACAAAAAAAAGAAGCTAAACTAAAGGGGATCTAAATTTCTCCATTACAAATTTTCTACAGAGGATTTGTTTTCTAAACCAGATCTAATTATTTTCTAAAGGGATAAAATATCTTTAACAATATACATGTGTTGCACAATCTAAGTTTTAATTTAACATTGATTCTACAAATTCCTCAATTAAAAATTAAATCCTATAGTATATTTATACAATATTCCAAATTTATGATTATTTTGTACCTAATTTCCATTAATTCCCAACGAATTCAACAAACAAATTTCTTAAACAATATATATTTGTTTTAAACATAACAAGAACAAAAATCATAGAACAAAACCTAGATTTTGAAGCTACAGGAAAAGATGAATTTCTGATGCAAAGCCTCATCCAAGGATCTCATGAATTCTCTTCAACCATGCAATGAATCCAATCCAAAAGCTCAACCAATGTAAATAGACTTTCCTCAAATCAATTCTACAATAAAAAATTTCTTCAAACGCTTCTTTGTGCAATTTTCCCTAAAAATTCTTCACTACCATGAAGAAGCTTCTCCCTTCCAAAATCTTCTCCGTGAATGAATTTTCAACAAACTCTTCCCATTAATTAAACATGTAGTTGAGTCATAAATTAAAAATATCTTAAACAACCAGATCTAACTTTGCATGCAATATTGAAAATTAAAATATCCATTTAATTCCAATTTTCAAAAATTAACTTTAAATTTAAAATGCAATTTCAAATATCTTTCAATTTTAGTTTTTATTTAATTTAATCCAAATAAAACTTAATTAATTAATTTTAATTATTTAATAACTAAATTCAACTCTTTTGAGATTTAATTTAATTAATTAAATAAATTTTATTTTATTTTATTTTATTTTATTAATAACTTTAAATATAACTTCCAAGCATAATTTTAATTTAATATTAAATAATCACCACTTTTAACCAAAGCAATTATTCTAAAAATTGATTTAATAAACACACAGTTTTCAGAATCAAATAACATTAAAATAAGGTAAACTATGACTCAACAAGCAAAACTGATGACACACTAAGGCTAGGGTGTAGACTTGACACATGTTACCTAGCTACTATCTCCCATTCAACTTAACCATTGGATCGACATGCTCAAACCTATGGAACCAGGTGGAGTCGATGTCATGTACCTGCAACCTGAAACCAAGTAAACAAAATCATACAGTATATCCAACATATAATACACACCATCAAGAAGAAATCACAGATTCCCAGGGTGCTCAGAAGCAAGTGATGTGAACCAATCCTCTTAACCAATACACTCATCAAAGAGTAACATTAACATCATAATCAATAATCTCATACTAATATCTCATGTTAACAAATACCAACATCATTAAACCATTAAAGCATGTAAAACAGTCATCAAATAAACACATCACACAATAATAGTTCGTCGCTCAATAAATAGTGATCAAAATACCAAAACAAAATGTGTCTAGTATCAGAGTATCTCCAACCAAACAAAGCATAAAGAAAACCAAACAAGAAGAAAAATGGAGGGGTATTACAATACAAGACGTGAAGATTATAGGTGTTTTATAGCAGATGATGAATTTGTGAAGACCTCAGAGTTTAAAACATTTTTAAACAAACAAAAAGGAAAAGAAATAAGAGGACTGGTTGACAATGTCACACCAGGAAATGAGGACCAATTGTTAAAGAACTTAAAGGATGAGGTGGATAAGGAGATGACAAACATGACCCTTGAAAACGGAAGAGAGATGTTAGAAAAGGCAGGTGTTATGATTTTCCTAGGGTTGGATCTCAATTCTGGATTAGTTTTCGATAGTTTCCTAAAAGACAACAATTCTACCCACAAGCTCAGCATAGAGAAGGTGACAGAGGTGTACACAAGATCAAGATACAATCCTGATGATGAAACATTGTTGATTTGGGCTTTCTATCCCCCTCACAAGAAGTCAATTGTTATTGATACCGAGAAGGCATTCAGACATGTCATGAATCTGAAGGCTAGAGAGGTTGATCCTGTTGCAACTGCATACATTGGGATCAATATAGCAAAGTTGAATAAAGCACAAATCCAAGCATTGATCAGAGAGAGAGAAATGTATAAACCCAATAATGAGAGAATGTTGAGAGAGAATGAACATTTAAAGGACTTGGTAGGTGCTGTAATAGGGCCAATGAAGATGCTCACCCTAGGTGAAGGGTCACATGAAAGGGACCATTGGGAGGGGTCAAGTGCATACTCACAAGGAAAAGTGGACACACTCACAAAAATAATTAAAACGAGGTAGGTTGTTTTAAACACTTGGTTAAATAAACTTTGGGGAAAAAATTCACAATACATGGATGCTATAAAAGAACATATAAGCATAGATGACAGAATCCAAGAAAGAATTAAGGAAATGAAAAGGGGTACTCCTAATGCTGCAAGAATTGAAAATGACAATCGTATCATGGATAAGCACAGGGAATTATTTGAGGAATTACAAGGGGATGTGCAAGGATTGATTGAAGCTGCTAATGATAGAATGACTAAGTTTTATGATGATGAAGGAAAACTAAAAGAAGTGACTACATGGAAAGGCAAATGTGAATCAATACTCCAAGAGATATTGAAGATAGCCACTACAAATGACATAACATTGGATGAAGCATGTGAGCAAAACAAATGAATGATGATGATGGAGATCATGATCCATGATGTGTTAGGAGATGCAAACACACATGAGTGACAGGATTATATAGAGTACATGTTTGCAATTCATTTGTGGCTTAACATAAATTAGTTAATGATAAACTTGTTAAAATTTTATGCTTAATAATTTTTGAAAAAGCACGTCCTTTTTCAAACTAAATGTATAAATATCCATTGTTGAGATAGCATGGAGAGCGAGATAGAATTACAATAGGATAGACTATTGTAAGAACTATATTTTCAAAATGATATTCAAGGAGACTATGTTGCATGTATGAATTTTTAAGGAGATAATGAAAGACTGCTGATTTAGTGGCTTCATTCTGGTATCAATAGTTTGTTGGTTTCCAATGATTTTTTGATTGTCTCCAATTTGATGTTTCTTTATTTTTTAAATTGAAGTATCAAGTATATATTCAATTTATCATTGCACATTTTTTGTTTCTATGTGGTTTGATTTATTGGATTCTTTAAAGAAGAATTAAATTTCTTTCAATCAATTACAGTAATCTTGGAATGTTATTTGGATCTGTAAGAACAATCAAATAATTAGATTTGATATTATGCCTCAAGTAGGGTTTATCAATTACATCCTTGCATATTTATATTAGTTATACACTCATAATTGTATTCCAAATGATTAGAGATTTTCTAGATAGGGACCACTCATCATAGGCTTCCATTTGACTCCGTTTTACCCAATAAGGCACTAGTCTCCCTCATTTTCATTACACTAGTTTTATTCATCTCATTTGAAATCTCTTAATTGAACATATTAATTCATACCTTGATATTTCATATACAATTCATACCAAATTAGGATCATATTTTTCCACTATTAAATTGCCATTTGTGGATAGTTAGATCAAGTAGGAAACATAAATTCAAAATTTGTGCTGCTCATATAGGTGCACCCGCCTAGGTCTAGCAAAGCCTTAAGAGTAGAGGGTTCAACCATACTAGTTGGCCTTGTTTGTTGACCAATAATGTAGTGAGATTTTGGCAACCTCTCGTGGTTCATTCAAACCGGCGTTTTTGAGACTTAACAAGTTGTTCTTTCAATTCTCTGATCATTACCTTTTTGTTACCAATAAACATGTCATCAATATAAAAGATAATTATCAATAAAATTTATGTAAACACAATGATCTTCCTCACTCCTAACATAACCAATTTTTAGTGCAAAATCATAAAAATTCTAGTACCACATTCTCAGTGACTATTTCAATCCATATGAAGATATATTTAATCTGCAAACCAAATATTATTTTCCTTTTACAACAAAACCATCATGTTGCCTCATATAAATCTCATCATCAAGATCTCGTGCAAGAAAGCAGTTTTCACATCCATTTGTTCTATCTCAAAATCATGAGAAAAAATAATAGATAAAAAGAATCTAATAGAAGTTAATTTAGCAACAAGAGAGAATGTTTCATTAAAGTCAACTCCCTCTCTCTAGGAGTAGCCCTTGGCTACTAATCTACACCAATTTTATTTTTAAAGATCCATTTACAACCAATGGCCTTTATTCCTAGGAAAACTCTCAAGATCCCATGTGTCACAAGCATCCAAGGAATCCATTTCCTCATGCATAGCTTGTGACTAAATCTTGTTCTCATCTAAAGACAAAGCTTCCCTGTAATAACTAGGTTCATCATTAGTACTTATTAAAGAAAATTTACAACAAAAATCAGGTGGGCTATACCTATCAACGATATTTTGTTGTGATGTGGATCTTCTCAAAGAAGGTTCTTCTTGTTCCTCAATATGCTCATCATGGGAATCTATCTCCAAACTCTATGAGCTCTCCTCATCCAATCCATCCAATTGGTCTTCAACATGTGCATCTTCTTGCTTCTTAGTTTTTGTCTCGAAATGAATTGTTCGAGAAGTATCCTTCTCCTTTGGTTGTTCTTCTCCACTATATGCTCTAAATTCCCTAAAAAATCACATCTCTTGATAAAGTAATTTTTTAGGTTAGAGGATTCCAAAGCTTGTAACCTTTTACATTTTCACCATAACTTATGAATATGCATTTTTGTACTTTTGGATCCAACTTAGACCACTTTTATTTAGGAACATGAACAAAAGCCTCACAACCAAATATCCTTGAATGTCCAACACTAGGTTTCCTACCTAGCCACATTTCATAAGTGGTTTTATCTTCAATAGATGAACTAGGGTTTTATCACAACTTAACATACTCCTAGATCTTTACATTAAGGTTTGGTTCATCCTTTCTACTACTCCATTTTTTTGAGGTGTATATGGAGTATTTTTTTGTCTCATAATTAATGCATTCTTACAGAATCATCACATTCCTTAGAAAAATATTCACCACCATTATCTAACCTTAACACTTTTATCTTATGATCTGATTGTTTCTTAACCAAAGCCTTAAATTCTTTAAAATTATTGAAGACATCGGATTTTTTATGCATAAAATAGATCCAAGTGTATCTTGAGACATCATCAATAAATGTGACATAATATATAGATTTTCGAATAGAGTCAATATCCATAGGGTCCATAACATCTGAGTGAATAATCTCTAGTAATATTTTAGATTTATTTGTTCCTTTGGGAAATGAAGATCTAGATTGCTTTCCAAACACACAATACTGACAAAAATCATTTTTGCCAATATTATAATTAGGAATACCATCAACAAATTTATTATTAAGAATGGTCCTAAGACCTTTTTCACCAAAGTGGCCTAATATATGTTGCCAAAACATATATGCATTTCTAGCTTCAATTACATTCGTTGATTTATTCAAATTATAGGTATTAAGCTTAAGAACTTCCCAATTTGAGATCCTTTAACAACCAGAATATTCTCTTTCACCAATCTGTAACCACCTTTGTCAAATGCACATGCATTCCATAATCATTGAACTTAGATACAAAAGTATATTTCTAGCAAGTCGTGGAATACGTAAAACATCATTAATGGTATTAACCATACCATCACTAAAACACAACTTTACCTCTCCTTTTCCCACAATCTTTATTGTGATATTATCTCCAATGAAGAAATTTCATCCATCATATTCAGTATACCTAGTGAACCACTCCTTGGTAGGATTTATGTGATAGGAGCAACCTGAATCAATAAGCCAAGAGTCATTACTAAAAAATTACATGAAATGATTAATGCATCATTACCATCATTTGAGGATTTCTCTATAGAAGCATCCAAACTCTTTTTCTTGTTATTATAATCCTTCTTTACATGACCTAGTTTCCCACAGTTCCAACACTTTACCTTACTCTTACCAGGGGTTTTAGACCATCCTTTGGATTTACCCTTTCCTTTCTTGTCCACTTTAGGTTCCTTTTCCTTAGGTCTACCTCTTACAAACAAGGCATATTGGGAGCTTGATTTAGACTTCCTCCTCATATCCTCTGATAGGAGAGTAGAAATTATATTTTCCATATTAGGATCTGCACCACTACCACTGATCACAACAATAAGATTTTCCCTAGAATCTAGTAAAGAACAAAGTAATAAAATGCATTTATCTTCATTTTCTAGCTTTACATCTACAGATGCTAACTGACTCATAATCAAATTGAAACCATTTAAATTATGTGCAATAGAATCACCATATTCCATCTTTAAATAATACAACTATCTTTTTGGATACAACTTATTAGTAAGACTTTTGGTTTGATAAATATCACCTATCCTCTTCCACAATTTATATGCGATAGTTTCATCTGAAACATTCAAGAGAGCAACATCAACAAGACATAATATTATGGTTCCTCTTGCCTTCTTATCAAGCTTTGCCCAATACTCATCTGACATTGATGTAGGTTTCTTTTTATCATTACAAACAACTAACCACTGATCTCTATCTTCAAATAGATCCTCCATTTTTAGTTTCCACATCTCATAACTAGATCCATTGAATCTCTCAATATCTAGATGAGAAGTAGAAGTCATTGAAACAAACTTATTTTATAAATTTGCAATAACACAATAGTAAAATCTCCTACTATAGCCAAAAAACCTTCAAAATTTTAAGAGAAAGGTGCCTCAAACTCTACCCAACCATTAGCTTTGATACTTGTAAACACATAAAAATGGCCTAGACCCACAAACCACATTTTTCTATATCATACTTCATCTCAACATAATTAAAATATTTAATTATGTCCTATAGTCCAATGCCAACTATTAATTAAATAATTCTTAATTATTTAATTAATTCATGTCTTTTATTACTACTCGCTATTTAAATAAAAAAACAAACTTTATTTAAATATGTCGCTAATTTCTTATGCCACTCTATAATTAGATAAATTATTAAATTTATTTAATTATTATTAGTCCATTACTTCCTCCTGATTATTTAAATAAATCTAATTATTTATGTCTCCTCATAGTTAAATAAATTACTATTTTTTATTTAATTATTATCCTCTCTATCTTTCATTCTAATTTTAAATAAAATCATATTTAAAATTACCCATTTTCTAATTTTCCTCCACACTTGAATAATTTTAATTATTAAATTGTCTTATTGATTTTCTTTCTAAATTTAAATAAAAGCATTTAATTTAAATTTTCAATTTCCCTCTTTCCAAGTAAATAATTTTAAATTATTATTATTTACTGTCACATCAATTCACCATTTTGGAATTAATTTAAAATATTAATTTCAAAATAGCATTTCTCTCCACAAAGTAAGTTATTTCTAAAATGACTTGATTTTCTATCTCATCATTTTTCTACTTACTAATTCTCATCACACTGTCACAACTAATCTCATTCCTTGATTTAATTTCTTAAATTAAATCTTGTCCATTCATTTCAAATTTGACCTAATGTTTCCCTAACCCTAATTATGGGGTGCCATATTAATCTTGTCCATTGATTCTAGGGCACTTGTCAACTTTCAATCTTGGCCATTAATTAAGACATCTTATTGACATCCAATCTCAACCGTCAATCCAAATCAGACCTTTCCTATAAGTAAATTCTCTTATAAGCTATTTTGGGGTTGATTCTTCAAGTGTCCTTATGCTATCAAAATCATTCTTTTTTTTTATCTATTTCTATCTATTATCATCTATCTTCATCCACACATATTATGCAAATACATGATTCTAGTGTGAGACAACAATCTTCAATATTTTGCTAGTCACTTGTCATAGGCTTATTATTGCACACTCAAATATGAGGGAAATTATCATATTCAAGAAAAATGCTGAAGAGAAATCGAGGTGAATCAATGGTAGCATGAAGATTTGGTGATATTGTTTTATGATTTATGTCTTTGTGCTCATTTGTGCTTCATTTTTTATTAGGGTTTGATTTATATGTTTTATTGCACCACCTTAATATTTCATTTGTGATTACATTGGTGAACCTGACATATTTTGAAGAATTTTGGAGTTGGATATTTTTTGTTGTAGGTTTTGTAACTAGCATTTTATTGCATGTTTTGCATTATTTTGGAACAAAACCCTAGTTTTCAAAGATTCAACCACATATCACAAATAGCTACATATTTTTTGAGAAAACGTTTTTCTACAGGTTGGTGAGTATATAAAGAGCTTTCAATCCAAAAATTTGATTTATTGGAGCTATTTTGAATTTTTTATAAGTGTTTTGTTATTTTTCATGAAAATCAATTTTGAGAGAGCATTAGTGAAGTTTTTGGATTTGCTTACATTTATGGAAAGCTCTCTGAATTTCAATGGGGGCCTATTCTTTATGTTTTTAATTTGGCTACAAAATAATTAGATGAAAAATGATTCTTTCAAAATTAGGGTTTCATAAATATTTGCTTATATCTCACAAACGGTTGTAGATTTGTTCACAAATTATTATTTTTACAGATTTGGAATGATGTTAGAAACCTTCAGTGAAAAAATCATATTTTTTTGACTTGTTTTAAATTTCTAGTAATTGTTTTATGATTTTTCATAAAAAATTAATTTCAGGTGCAAAAAAAAAAATCTTTCGAATTTATTTACATTTTTTGAAAGCTCCTAAAATTTTAGTAAGGGTCTATTCTCTGTAGTCTTATTTTTACTATCACAAATATTTACAAAAATCAGATTTGACTTGACTAGCTAACCCTCTAATATTAGTGATAAATTATCTTGTTAGGGTTTTGGCTTTGTTGGGTTTGTGAATGTGCAAAAAAAAATAAACACTTCAAAGAACACATTGGATCAAGTGGAAAAATAATTTGGATCTAAAAAAAGTCTAGGTGCACACATTCCATCTTTCATCTCTAATCATTGCTTGACAACACACTTCAATTTGGGCTTAAAAAGAACATCTTGTTTGTCACACATTTGGATTTTGGGGTCTGAAAATATATCTTATTTGTTGTCACATCTTTGAAATTGGACTTAAAATAACCCATTGTCTTCAATCAATCACACATTTTGACTTTGGGTTAAAAAGAACAAGTGCTTGAACTGTTTTACACACATTTCAATTTTTTAAAGGGAAATTAATCATTGCGAGTGTGAATCAAGTGTGTGTGTCCTCCACAACACCTCACTTGGTTTGCCTTTGTCATACCCTTCTTAGGAGGCATGCTTGGAGTAAACACCCCTCCAAGGGATTACCTCAATCGAGTGTGAATCCAAAGACATGCTCCTTTGGGAGCTGAAATCTTATCACTTTGAGCTAAGCCCCAAAGAACTTTATACCTTTTGGAAGTGAAGGTGAAGGGTGGGTTACCCCTTTCTCCCAGTTTATTGGCAATATTTTTCTTCCAAATTATACCTAGTCAACCTTGCGCAAACTAGTTTGAGACCAACTTGTCCATACCCACTTGACTTACATTAGGCTTCTTGTTGTGTATTCAAGTGTTTTCTTAATCATAACATTTAATATTCAAAGAAAAATTTATCATTGTGTTTGGTGTGTGTGTTCATGAATTTACATGTGAACTATTGTTTTTGATATTTTCCAAGTCAAACTTATAATAAACACTTGTCACATCATCCAAATCATACAATCTTGTCATTCTACATCATATCCTAATCATCATCATCTCTTTAATCCAATCAACATCATTTTACACCATGAAAACATTAGAAGACCTAGCACTACATCTTGTTCACATACTTCACAAAGCTCAAACAAGTCAATCACCTTTAAATCAACAAATCATTCAAGAATTCCATGACATGATCCAAACACTTCAAACAAGCCACTCACCACAAATTCAAGAACTCATAGCACAAATCCAATATCTCATGGCCACTTGGAAAATTCAACAAGCACATCATCAAGTCCAATCATCACATCAACAAATTTCACCTCAATCCTATGTGTCACCTATATCACCATATCAACCTCGTCCATCCACATATCATGTTGCCCCTTCATAAACCTATTGCATATCTTCTAATGTCAACCCTTATCCATATCAATCCACCTTTCAACAACCATTATCTTATCCAACCCCTTCCTAATTATCACAATAATAAATCATATCACAACAAGTCCAAACACCATTCCAACCTCGACACATTCAACCACAATCATGTGTCACCTTTATCATCATGAAAACCTAACCCATCTACCTATCATGTCAGTTCCACATCAACATATCAATCCATATCACAACAAGAAAATAGGATCCCAAGTCCACCTTGGCAACAAAATCAAGAGCCTTTCAATTCTCATGTTCCATTTGACAAGGGGAAGACCAATCTAGTTCATTCACCCTTACCACCATCCAATCAAATGCCTATCCATAAGCCACCATGTCCTAGTCCTAATCCATTGGCATCTCAACCTTCTAACCCATTAAAATATTCATTACTCCCACCATCATCTAATTATCCATTAAATCCACCTATAAAGGATGTGACCCAAGGGCTACAAGCAAGGAATCAATTTTCATCATGTCATTCAACACATATAATTTAACATACAAAAGAGTCCTCAAACAAAATGCCAATGCCATCAAACCAACCATGCCATCCACAACCCCTTAATCCAATAAGAGAGTCTCTCATTGGAATTCCAAGTCACCCTCTTTCATGCTCCTATATTTTTTACCATCAAGAACATGTCAAGTCTCTCCATGAGAAATCCCCTTCCACTTCCATTCAAGCAATCCAAGAGGTATGTAAAGAGCCTAATCCTAAGCATGTGGAAACATCAAGCCCTAGTTCTAATCAAGATCAAATAATTTTCATCCAACCTATCCATAATCTATATATTTTTTATGATCAAGATGATATCCATAATAATGAAGAGCCTATCCATGAGAAATTGGATCCTATAGCCATCCATGAGCAAGATATTCCAAATTCACCTCCAGCTAGTCCTATCCATGATCCATCAACATCCACTTCCCTTGATGAGACATATGCCTCCCAAGCACACATAGAAGATCAAAAAAATACCTTGGATCTAAGTGAACATAATGCCAATCAAAGTTATATCAATCCTCCATCACCCAATATCAACCGCATTGTGAGTCCTCCATCATATCCTATTAGTCTTTCCACCCTTATTCATGAATCTCCCTCCTTAGAACAACAACAACCATTATCTTCTCCATCTAGTAAGGAAATCATGTCTAGTGTTCCACCTACACCTAGTCCCATTTTCCATTTCATACCCTAAGGACATCAATCTCAAGATGTTGGTACTTCCTCCATGCATCCTAAGTCCACCTCCTTCCATCATAAATCATATCATATGCCTAAGAAATATGTTGTCGTCCTTCCTCCATCATCCTACAAATGTCGAAAGAATGTGACCATACACCTTCCACCATAAAATTTTCCAACATTACTTCCAACACCTAATATCACTACCATTCAATTCTTGTATCCATTTATCCATAAATACCCTAACATTCCTAATCATGACCAACCAATGCACACATTTTCTAAACAAGAAGATTCCACTCATTCCACCATACCTATGGATTTAAAAGAAAAAAAATTCAATGTCTCTACCTATAAAGTAAAAAATCCTATGGACCCTCATGCATTACAACATCAATACAAAAAGTTAAAGAAAAATCCATCTAAAAATTTATATAAGCCTATACCTCCAAAAGAACAATCCAAAAGAAAAATGGTTTGGGTCCCTAAGAAAATAGAAATCAAGTCAAATGAGACATCTACATCACAAAATTCCCAACCATCCACTTCCACCTCACATTCCCACTCTATTCAAAAGTTACAAAAATCCCACAAGCAAAATAAAAGTCGTAAAAATACTAAGTCTATGTGGGTACCTAAAGCACTATATCCACCATCTCCTAAGAAAACAACACCATTGCTTCCTACACCACCTTCCCCTAAAAATATTAAAATTAAATCACAATGTGTGCAAACATTGGTCATGATTCCATTCCCACATACCTCCATCTCTTCACCCTTCACTCATTATCCTACATATCTCCCCCACCACCTTCCTATGGTCCATTCTTTTGTCTAAGCCTCCCCATTAATATTTTTCATAAGTCCTATATCTTCCCTACATAAACCGCATCATAATCCACTATTTTCCTCCATAACCCACATCATAATCCATAATCTACCCACTACATCTATTTTTCATGTCCTCCCTTACCAACTTCTATGAGCACATTTGACATGGTCCATGCAATGACATCTGTTTCTAGTGGGACTATCATCTTTCATGGAACTAGACACTTGAGTCCCTCCTATCCATATTCCCCTTCTCCTATTCAAAAATTCAAAAAAAGAAAAATAAAAAAAGAGTAAAGAGAAATCCCTTCATCCAACAATGAAAACCTTGTAAACAGGTGCCCTGGATAAGTACCATTATGAAAACCTAGCAAACATGTGTCATGTGTAGGTTGATATTCTATGTCACTTACACTTGGTGGAACAATTTATTATCTATCCAACCTATCATTTTCATGTCATATAATTTCCATCTTACCTACCATCTTTAGCCATCATACATCCCTATCATATTTGAGTCTACTTATCCACCCTTCTCCTTTTGATCTTGATAAAGACATAGGGGGAAAAGTGTTGAAACATGTTTTTTGAATATATTTTGATATACCTCATCTTTATAAACCAAGCCTATCATTATCCTATTTTCATAATATTTGTAATGAAAAATCCTAAGTATTGTACCTAGAATGGGGCATGTTGTTCCTATGCGACATAGTCTTTGGAGATCACATCCTTGCTCTCTTATGATGCATGCATCATTTCCATCCATCCATCTATCATGAGTCTTTTATAAATTATCCTATCACCCATCCTTGCACCTAGACTTGGTTTTCCCCTTGTCATCGGTATCTAAGCACAAAGGCTACCCAAATTTTCATCCATTAACACCTCAAAACATGTCAAAAAAAATCATAAATGTCAAAAATCCAAAAAAATCAAAATATCCGAAAAATGCAAAAAATAAATAAATCCAAATAACTTTCAAAAATAAAAAACCAAAGTCAGCATTCATCACGTCAAGAAAATTAGGCAAACATAGTCCCATCTGTCAAATAATTCAGACAATATCAATGTCCTCACACAAAGTCAGCTTTCATCAGACATAGTCACACTCAAACACAAGATATTCATTAAAACGTTTGCATTCAAATCATGATCCAATAGACATTATAGTCCAATCAGTCATTAAGTTTAATTTAGAAAACATAGTCCAGTCAATCATATAGTCAAAATCAGTCAACTTGCCAAACATTAGTCAAATTGCCAAAACAATATCAATCTCATCACTCTTTGGTCCTCTCCAAGATGTGTCCTTCTTGGACTTGGACCTTGTCAAAATGTCATTTATCTTTTCAGGATGTGTCCTTCTAGACCTTAGGCACTACCAAACTATCAAACCATCATGCAAACAATCTTCGGCAATAAAATATTGGCAAACACATTGAATGGTTGTTGATTTTTTTTCTGGTCTATTTTGTCTATTTTTGTTGGTTTGTTTTGTCTCTTGGTCATGTTACTAGATACCTCGAGGATGTCCCATTAAGGATTTAGAGGTGTGATGACATCCCATGACCTATTTTCTTTGACTATTGTTTGCGGATTATCTTAGCAAAACTACTGGGGCAACTTGGCCCTTAGTATGAGCTAGAACATTCCTTGTTTGTGACTGTCTTTTTTCCAAGTGGATGACCTTGCACACCCTGGTCTATGTCATACCATGGTGTTTGTTGTCCATTTGTATCATTTTATTGCCCAATGATGATTAGTGAAGAGTCTTCTCTAGAAAAATATGCATCTTTTAAGTTGTCTCCACTAAAAATCCGTGTCTTTCACACTAACATTTCTTCTATTCCTTCATTTCTCTAGTCTTTTCATCCATTTCGAGAGCCCACTCGTATTCTGGTAACCCAACTATCCTCTCAAGGGGGAATACCACAACCCTCCTCATCAATCTTCCTCATCCCTATTTTGCACTGGGGCATATTCTTGACTTGTTTTATTTTCCATAACGCGATAAACTGCATTATGACAAAGAGGGGCAAATGTAAACACATAAAAATGGCCTAGACCCACAAACCACATTTTTCTATATCATACTTCGTCTCAACATAATTAAAATATTTAATTATGTCCTAGAGTCCAATGTCAACTATTAATTAAATAATTCTTAATTATT